>SJYV01027390.1:161062-330847 GCA_006410875.1 Neotragus pygmaeus
GAGGGAGGGTCAAGAGGAAGGGGATGTATATGGAAGAAACACAATATTGTGCAGCAATTATCCTCCAAATAAAAAATAAATAAATAAGCTTGTAAAGAAAAGGGGAAAAAAAACTACAAACAATAAATGCTGAAGAGGGTGTGAAGAAAAGAGAACCCTCCTATCGTGTTGATGGGACTGTAAACTGGTATAGCTACTATGGAGAACAGTATGGAGGTTCCCTTAAAAACTAAAAATAGAGCTACCATATGATCCAGCAATCCTACTTCTGGGCTAAATCTGGAGAAAAATCACAGTTCAAAAAGATACATGAACCCCAAGTTTCATCACAGCACTATCTACAATAGCCAGGACACAGAAACAACCAAAATGTCCATCAACAGGGGAATGGATAAAGAAAATACTGCATATATACAATGGACTATTACTCAGCCATAAAAAAGAATGAAATAATGCCATTTGTAGTCACACTGATGGACCTAGAGATTTGTTATACTGAGTGAAGTAAGTCAGACAGAGAAAGACAAATATCACATCACTTACATGTGGAATCTTAAAAAACGGTACAAATGAACTTATCCACAAAACAGAAATAAACTCAGAGATGAAGAAAATGAGCTTATGGTTACCAAGAGGGATGGAAGGGGAGGGACAAATAAGAAGACTGGGATTGACACACTGTATAAAATAGATAAACAATAATGACTTACTGTATAGCATGGTATCCATTCAATACTCTATAATGATCTATATGGGAAAAGAATCTAAAAAAGAGTAGGTATATGTATAACTGATTCACTTTGCTATACAATAGAAACTAACAAAACATAAATCACCTGTTCTCCAACAAAAATAAAGAAAAAAAAAGAGACTATGAAAAATTCTCAGGTGCCATGACAATCTTTTTACATTTCCAATATAAAAGGAATCTGAAAAAAATTAAAACATCCCAGGTCATGCTCAACCTCTGGAAAGCCCAAGACCCAAGGTATTTATTCACTTAGCCACTCAACAAACATTATTAAGCATCTATGATGTGCCAGACACTGGGATTATATTGTGAGCAAAATATATTCTGAGTCCTCAGCCTCCCAGAATTCATGGTTTGTACTTGTGTAGAGTATAAAGAGGGGCTTTAGAGGTACCTCCCGAATCTAAGGTCTCAGAGTATTGTAGGCATTCACTAGATGGTCATTACTGACAATATGTGTTCATGAAGTTAGCACAGACTGACGCATTACTTTGAATAAACAGACTAGTATTGTTTCTTTTATTTTTATGATCAATAATAACTGATACTTAATTACTGATGTCGTACCTTTTAAATGAGAATTAGCATAGAATTACAAAGGATTGTTTTTGCAATTGCTATAATGATATATTTAGCAGGCTAATTTCCATCCTTTGACTATTCGGACAAATTAGACATTAAGAAATTTCCTTTAATATATATAAAAAGTCAACTACAAACACACACGTACACAAACAAAACAAGAGAAAAGAAGGAAAGTCAGACACCCACAAAACATTTTTGTAAGGAGTATTAGCTGAGGCTTGTTTCTCTTAAAGAATGTTACATTTACTTAAAAGAATTTGACAGCCACTATCATCAAATTCAATAATTCAAAGATTTCACCTCATTTTGTTAGAAGTAACTGAGGCTGCTTAATTTACCTTCACCTTTTTAAACCAGAAGTGCCATTTTGAAAAATGGATGGACAAGGTTTTTGAGAGCATTATTCTCTGCAATTCATCTTTCTCTTTGGAAAGAGTCACTTCAATAACAAACCCAATCTGAAACGCGTTGTCTGCACTTGGTGAAAGCACTTTGTGGGGCCACAGATTTCACAACTCTCTAATCTCCTGGAACTGCAAGATCTTTCCCAGCCCAGTGCGATAAATCAAATTAATGTCTTCAATTACAGCCCAGGAAAACAAGAGACAATTGCTTCAGAATGAGCTGGCCCCTTTGCAAATCACGACCTTTTTATTTATTGTGTATATCATGCTTGCCTTTCAGGCGTTTTTATTTGAGGTGACTGTAATTAATGATATGGTTCATTAGCTGGAGAACAGCTCGGGCAGCTTCACAGCACAGTAGTTCACAGCACTGTGGGACTTAACTGATTCCACATGGCCCCAAATAGCTCCCTAATAGGGCCTTCGTGGGAACAGCCTGATGTGTGCATGGCAAATGACGTATTTCCAACCAGGAGTACACAGCGGAGGCATGGTGTGCTGAACGGTGTTATTTTTGGCTGATACATAATTAATATCACAGGCTCCTTCTGTTCCATAGGCTTCTCCCTGCTTGTGACTTGTGTCAAACTCAGTTGATACAGCATTTTAGGTTCTTGATTAGAATGGCTTTGTGCTTGAGTTTCTGAGAGTTAATCTAATACCTGCACCGGTATGAGAGGTTTCAGTTAATTGTTTTCCTTTCTATTAAAATGTCCGACCAGCAGGAGGAAAAAAAGCCCACCTAGGTGTTGTGCTGTGAAAGATGCGTTTTTCTCAGTGAATCCCAGCTCTGCTACACATGAGAATCACCTACAAAGTGCCCCCAAATACACCACATTACAGAGATCCTGCTTTAACTAGTCTAGGATAGGGCCCAGGCATTGACATTTTTAGAAATCTCGCCAGGCTTAGGAGCTTCTTTTGTATCTTGACCCCTGAACCATCTTTTTAAAACATTAGTTGGATTAAGCCTTGATTGCTTCTCACCTGCTCCTGAGACTCTGAATAACCCAGTCCCTGACATGTCTTCTAACTTGTCTCTATCTTCCATGAAAGAAAGCAATTTATTACCCTAGAGCTTTGAAGAAATTCTTGCCCCCATCTCCAGGTACCTCTGCAGTCCTAAGTCTACCTGAACATTACAGTGAAAATAAGAATTATTCTTCCTAAGAATCCATGGTTCTATCAGAAGTGTAATCCATACGGTTGTCAAGGTTTTCAGACATGTTTGCTGACTTGCATCACCCTTCCTCAGAGCTGGTACAAGCTTCCTAGAGCCCACTACAAGGCTGACCTACACTAGATGTTCACTGTTTCACAGCCTCAACTTAAACCAGCGGCGAGTAGGCTTTGGTCTTCTCCAGCTGGGAAGAAGTGAGCAACCCCAACTCTGGTCAAGTCTCCTACTCAGCTGGCACAACCATTAGCACTCAGGTAGTATTTATTTTTTTCAGATTTGAAATCTAGACTGCCTCTGACTCTCGTCCGTAGCACAGTAAACAAGGTTGTTTTATCACATCCTCGAGTTTCTGTGATGTCCCCACACCTGGACGTGAATAGTGGTCCTCTGTCTCAAGTTTCCCCCCGGGCTTGAGTACTGATAATTGTAGGGCTGCTTCTTTAGGCATTATTAACGGCGATTAACGGTCATGGTCCCCGGTGTCATTTATGACCCACTGGCCCTCGATAAGTCTCTCATTAATTCTGGGGCCTTTCTTTTCAGGGAACAGTGTTGCTTCCATTGTCCCTGTAGGCATGGCTTTACACCCTTGTGAGAAAGCTAGTCTTCTCTTTCCCTTTATTTTGGGGTCTTTCTCTTTCGGTGATGGTAATCCTATGATGAATATCTTCCTTTTGCTGAAAAAAACTAGCTTCTGGGCATGTAGCATTTGTCTCTGTTTCAAGGTTCCCCACCCCTTTGCAGTAATCTTTTCCAACTGAATTGGCAATATTCTTATCGTCAATGAAAACAACAAAGATTAATCATTGGTCCCTTCATGGTCTTTGGTTGATCATTAATCATCTGAGCTTCTGCATTGTGTTGCATCGTTGGACCCAACCTACGTATTTCCATGGGACAGATCAATCACTACTGCTTAGTGAGAGCATACTCGATCTTCCACAACAATGTAACTCACATGTAGCCATCTGCTCTAGGTCTGATTCTAATCTGAACAATCTCTTTCATGTAAATATTCGCTTGCTATCTGATATATCCAATAGAAAGAGCATGCTTTAGGAATGAATGAGTGAGACACCTTTAGTAGTGTCTGGCACATGCTGATTTAATTTGGAGTTATGTGTCATCTATGTCAGGCTTTAAGTCTTCTTAACTTTTAGACCAATTCTATTATTTTCAACAACAAGAATAAAAGAGCTCCTATTAAGGCAGGGCTTGCGACCTGCCCTTCCTCTACATATACATGTTATATTCGTTTCTGTTTTTCACAGCAGTCCTGTGAAATGTGTACCACTATTGTGTCTAATCTGCCTAGGGGGAAGTGAAAGTTATGAAGAGGCAAAGTGATTTTCTCCAGATCATGGAATTAGTAGTGTTGTATTTAGTTGTTATTGAAAAAACAGAGATTCACAAAGCATTACAGCTGAAGCTGGACGTTCCATGGATTAACCCACATGATTAGGCCAGTTGTAGTGCTCTCACATACTCCTGACCACTCCTCCCTCCTTCCTTCCTGAAGCTCATAGGGATAGCTCTTGACACTCTCCTTAGTCTTGATGGATATCACCCTTCTCAGCTAAAGATACTGACCTAGCTGATTCTGGGCCATATACTCATGAAATTTTGTCTACTGCATTGGGCAGGGAACTGAAGCACAACTGTTTCTCAAGACTTTAAACTTCATAGAATGTAATGAACTTCAAGGCTCATTTAGAGCAGCTTTGATCCAACTGTTCATATACAACTAATGCTGGAAACGGGCACCAGTCCTTGAGTGCTGAAAAGCTGAGAGGATGCTTATGTGGCTTTCTTTAACCCTTTTCCACTAATAGAATTTTTCATCTATGATCAGTTTAATACTGCCATTTTCCCTTCCTTTTTTGCAAAGGAAGACTGATAATAAAAAGCTGAAATGTCATCCAGACAATAAACTCTTTGACCAGTCTTCAAAATCACCCAGTAAGTTAAGGAAACAGTTAATGTATTAAACAGAGTGTAGGAAGTGGACATAAATTAACTAAGCTTCTGTACTTTAACTTTAAATGATATTATGAAGGCTGTAAGCACCCAGGAAAGAAAACAGCCTGGTGAGGTCCATTCCCCTCTATCAGCTCTGAGACTCGGTCCTGGGAGAACTTAATTAAACCCTTTTTTGTGACTCTCACAGATGCTGCTTCCACCCTGACTCTGTTGAAAGAAGTTCTGCCCCAATGGTGGGTCAAGGCATGAGCAGGCATAAATTAAAGGGTAAGCCAGCCCTGGGCTCCGGAGCCTGAATTCTTATCTCCTGCTCTGAGATCTCTACTGCTTCCCATGAAAGCCCATGGCATTTCAGGTAGTCAGCACCTGGAGGGGAAGTATAGAGCTGGCGGACACAAAGTATGTTTGGAAACTGAGCCTGCAAATCTAGAAGAGGATGGCAAACACCTAATATTAGGCTGCCACACACCTTCCAGGCCACATGGCACTCTTTCTTTGAAAAATGCATCAGTCCTAGACACCATCTTAAAACTTTCCTCCAAATAGTGCAAATCAGAAGTTATGTTATCCTAGGACCGACAGAAGTTCTTCACCTGAGTTTCAAGGATTTCCTGGGCCTGTGTTTAGAGATGATGATAAGAATATGCACTTGCACAAATGTGTCATTCTGGAGAGACATTTCATGGCTTTCATCAGACTCTCAGTAAGATCCCTGGTCTAAGGAAGATCAAAACCACTAGTGAGAAATGCTGGAGAAGGTGTGGTGGAGAAAAGGGACACTTCCTATACTGTTGGTGGGAAATTGGTGCAGCCACTATGGAAAACAGTATAGAGGTTCCTCAGAAAACTAAAAATAGAACCACTATATGACCCAACAATCCTACTCCTGGGCATATATCCAAACAAACTATAACTCAAAAAGACACCTGCACCCCTATATTCATAGCATCACTATCCACAATAGCCAAGACACGGAAACAACCTAAATGCCCACCAATGAATGAATAGACAAAGAAATGGCTTTGTTGCGCAGGGTTGTCAGGTATGTTATTGTTAGGTGGTATGGTCTGTAGCTGTTTTTGTCCCATAGAACGGCATTAGCAATTGCCCATTCCCAGAAAGATATCACATAAAATTGCCAGCTGTATGTTTTGATTTATATCTGGGACAGGGCAATGGTTTCTTCAGACGAAATGGTGGTACCATCCAGCTGGTGGGATAACGAACCATCTCAAGCTGAACCAAAGTCAGAACTATGAAAGCAGAAAACTCTGTTTCTTCTGTGCCAGAATGATCGCCTGTCTACACTGAAGCAAGTGAACAGAGGTTCATGCAGGCTTATGAAAGAGATGAGAGGCAATGTTGTCTGAAAATAAGTCAGCTGTCTATAGCACTAATATGAATACATAGATGGTGGTATACTTAAAAAACAGAGGAAAACATAGGAAAAACAGTCTTTGATATAAATCACAGCAAGATCTTTTTGACCCATCTCCTAAAATAATGAAAATAAAAACAAAAATAAACAACTGGGACCTAACTAAACTTAAAAGCTTTTGCACATCAAAAGAAACCATAAACAAGATGAAAAGACAATACTTTCATTTGAAAGTATTTTCAAATGAAATAACAGACAAAGGATTAATCTCCAAAATATACAAACAGTTTATGGAGCTCAATATCAAAAAATAAACAATCAAATAAAAAAAATCAGCAGAACACTAAAATAAGACATTTCTCCAAAGAAGACATACAGATGGCCAAGAGGCACATGAAAAGATGCTCAACATAACTAATTATTAGAGAAATGTAAATCAAAACTGTATGTTTTAAATCAAAACTGTATATTTTATCAAAGGCTATATATTGTCACCCTGCTTATTTAACTTAGATGCAGAGTACATCATGCAAAAAGGCTGGCTGGATGAAGCACAAGCTGGAATCAAGATTTCTGGGAAAAATATCAATAACCTCAGATATGAAGATGACACTACCCTTCTGGCAGAAAGTGAGGAAAAGCTAAAGAGCCTCTTGATGAAAGTGAGAGGAGAGTGAAAACGTTGGCTTAAAACTCAACATTCAGAAAGCTAAGATCATGGCACCTGGTCCCATCATTTCATGAAAAATAGATGGGGAAACAATGAAAACAGTGATAGACTTTATTTTATTGGGCTCCAAAATCACTGCAGATGGTGACTGCAGCCATGAAATTAAAAGACACTTGCTCCTTGGAAGAAAAGCTATGACAGCGTATTAAAAAGCAGAAACATTACTTTAGTGGCAAAGATCCATATAGTTAAANTCACTGCAGATGGTGACTGCAGCCATGAAATTAAAAGACACTTGCTCCTTGGAAGAAAAGCTATGACAGCGTATTAAAAAGCAGAAACATTACTTTAGTGGCAAAGATCCATATAGTTAAAGCTATGTTTTTTTCAGTAGTCATGTATGGATGTGAGAGTTGGATCATAAAGAAAGCTGAGTGCCAAAGAAATGGTTTGGAGAAATTGCGGTATTGGAGAAGACTCCTGAGAGTCCCTTGGACTTCAAGGAGATCCAACCAGCCCATCCTAAAGGAAATCAGTCCTGAATATTCATTGGAAGGACTGATGCCAAAGCTGAAATTCCAATACTTTGGCCACCTGACATGAAGAACTGACTCATTGGAAAAGACCCTGATGCTGGGAAAGACTGAAGGTGGGAGGAGAAGGGGATGACAGAAGATGAGATGGTTGGATGGCATCACCAATTCAATGGACGTCAACTCCCAGAAAACTCTGGGAGTTGGTGATAGACAGGGAAGCCTGATGTGCTGCAGTCCATGGGGCGGCAAAGAGTCGGACACGACTGAGAGACTGGACTGACTGAAATCAAAACTACAATGAGGTNTTCAATGGACGTCAACTCCCAGAAAACTCTGGGAGTTGGTGATAGACAGGGAAGCCTGATGTGCTGCAGTCCATGGGGCGGCAAAGAGTCGGACACGACTGAGAGACTGGACTGACTGAAATCAAAACTACAATGAGGTTATCACCTTATACCAGCCAGAACAGCCATCATCAAAAAGTCTACAAACAATAAATGCTGGAGAGGTTGTGGAGAAAAGGAACCCTCTTACACTTTTGGTGGGAATGAAAATTGGTACAGTCACGATGGAAAACAGTGTGGAGGTTCCTTACAAAACTAAACAGAGAGCTACCATATGACCCAGCAATCTCACTGCTGGGTACATACTCTGAGAAGACCATAACTCCAAAGGATACTTGTACCCCAGTGTTCACTGCACCAGCACTATTTACAACAGCTAGGACATGGAAGCAACCCAGATGTCCATTGACATAGGAATGGATAAAGAAGATGTGCTACATATGCAGAATGAAATATCACTCAGCCAGGAAAAGCTGAAGTCAGTTGAAGTAATGAGTAAATTGAGTCTGTTGAAGTAATGTGGATGAACCGGTCATATAGACTGAAATAAGTTAGAAAGAGAAAAACATGTATATTCACACACGCACACATATATACATAGAATCTCGAAGAATAGTACTGATGAACCTACAGGCAAGGCAGGCATAGAGGTGCAGATGTAGAGAACAGACTTATGGACATGAGGGTGGGAGAAAAATGGGGCTGCAAGTTGAGAGAGTAGCACTGCCATGTATATACCACCAAGTGTAAAACAGGTGGCTAGCAGGAGGCTGCTGTGTAGCACAGGGGGCTCAGCTCAGCGTTCTGGACCCACGTGAGTGGAACGGGGGCGTGGGAGGGAGGTGATATATGTGTACATATGGCGGATTCACGATGTCATTCAGCAGATATGAGCAACACTGCAAAGCAATTACATTCCAGTTAAAAAAAAATCCACTTGGCTTAGAGCAATAGCAACGATTTTTGATCAGGGTTGCATCCATTATTTAGATCTTTAATATTAACTTCTGTAAATATTGAGCCTTCTGATCTATAAAACATGTGTATTCCTCAAGTTATTTAGATCTCCTTTAACTTACATAACATTTTATGATTTTCCACGTGGATATCTTACCCGTTGTTTATTTCCCCAGGCATTGGATGTTTCTTAATGTTACTATAAATGTAAAGTATTAGAAATTCCTGTAAAGGTTGTTTTTGTTTGTTTGTTTTGTGGGGTTTTTTTTGGCCTCTCCAGGAAGCACGCAAGTTCTTAGTTCCCTGACCAGGAACTGAACCCCTGCCCCCAGCAATGGAAGAACAGTCTTAACCACTGGACTGCCAGAGAAGTCACTATAAAAGTTTTAAATGTTTTCTTAGTAATTTTTAAAATTACTTTGTAAAGTTTAAAATTATTTTTTTCAGTATTTCAATAATTTTAGATAGAAAACAATGCATTTCTTTCTTATTTTCCTTGTATCCTGTAATCCTGATAAATTCGTTCTAACAATGTGAACAATAGGTTCTACTGGATTCTATGCAAGTATACATATTTTATCCAGAAATGATATTTGTTTTTCCTTTCACTCATTATACATTTTAGTTTTTTACACTGCCATTTTCCACTGACCAGGACACTGTAAAGAACAAGGATACAAGGACACTGTACAGTCTATTTACATTTTGATAGAGTAATTCCCAATTACTAAAATGAGTGGGAATTAATCCTGTCTGGCTAATTCTCACTCGTATCAGGACTGGATCATGCTTCTCTACTCTCATCTTATTCCTCCTTTGTAGCACTTACCACTATTATAAATTTTAGATTTATATGGGGGTTTATTGATTAATATGCATTTTCAGTGCCACCTTTATGCATTAATAACATTTTAAAATAGGCCGCAAGGATTAAGAAGGCAGCAGCTGGACTGTGGAGCCTCTTCTAAATCAGCACATGACTTGCAAAATGTATACTAAATACCAAAGGAGTGAAAAATAAAAATGGACATACGGCCAACCGTGTGAGGAAGGTACGATCATGTGTTCCCATTTTTCAGATGACAAAACTGAAGCCCAGGGAGCTTAACAGAGCTGGTCAGTGACAGCTCTGCAATCTATTGTATTGTAAAACCATTGCTCTTGGCCACAGACCTCTGCTGCCATGAGGGCATTTCAGGGGTTATGTATTTGGTAAGAAGAAGGTCTCACTGTTCAGGGTGGGCACTTTCATATTAGGCTCATTTGTGGGTTGAAATTGGATCTTTATGACAGATAAGATATTTCAACCACTGCTGACCTAACAACCACTCCACAAGCCCTTTAAATGCTTCGTTTTGTTTTGCGTAGGCAATACCAGCTAACAGATAAGCTAGATTTATTACCTTTGTGTTACAGGGGGCAGAAAGTGGCCAGTTTGTCATCTCTTTCTTCTTTTTGACTCACGGACGATTGCATGTGGCAGGGGCAGTTTACATTCAGAAATTTCCCTTTCTCACCTGTCAGGTCAGTTTCTCAGGGTCGTTAATCCCTACCCACGCACGGCAGGCACAGCACTGACTGCTCACTGGCTCTGTTCACAGGATGAAGTCAGTGGGGGACACGGTGAGGATGGCCGCAATGTGGCCTGGCTGGCCAGTCAAAAGTTGACAGAGCAGCTGCCTGGCCAGGCAGCTGAAATACCCTTTCACTGAGGTTTGGCTTTGGAGTCAAAAGACCAAGCATGAGCTGTGGGTGCCATGCCTTTTACCAGCTGGGAAACCTTGAGGAAAGTTACTTAATCTCTCTGAACCTCCATGTTGTCAACTGTAACACTGGGATGGATGATACCTAATCCATCAACTTCCGAGGGCTAATTTACAGAATCATAAAACATTAAAGTTCTTGGTCTAAAGGGCTGCTGTTTTAGCCTAACAAGCATCAATTCTCTCTTCTTCAGGGAACAGCGCCCCCTGTTTCCTTGGGGAGAAACACTATTCCCTGACACTCAGGCTACGGGTTTCAGGTTGGCCTCCATCCATGGCTCCAAGGTAGAATATATGTTTCAGGCCTGGCCAATCAGAAAATCCCATCAGCCTGACCACATGCTAAAGTGATCGCTTCCCAGACAGGTTTGTGACCAAGTATAATCAGAGTCAATCCTGGACTCAAAAGGATGGAAGGGGGAGCTGCTGTCTGCCATCTTGTGATCATATGGACTCTGGTCATGAAACCAGGAGAGATGACAGAGAACTTGAAAGTGGATGGCATCAGGTCCTGCTGAACCAATTTAAATCCCTGAATTAACTAACACCTGAAGGCAGTACCTGGACTTTTATTGAAGCCAAAAAATGCTCCTTCTCAACTAAGTAGTGCTAGTTGAAATTTTTCAAGGAAACATTTTGTTTGGTTGGATGTAAAATATCCATTTTAGAAATGACAAAATGAGGTTCAGAGATGAGACATACATCTAAGCGTGTGGGGAAATGTAAAGTTCCCATATAACAGCCGACTGCATAATAAAATTGCCTGCACAGCCAAGTACCTCTGTTCTCTCTGGCCCCCTGTCTTGTTAAATCCACCCAATTGTCTAACTTCAATTCAAGTTCTATTCTCTCAGGATGTCCTCACTGACTTTACTTCATCATGTGTCTCATGCAGATCAGCCTTTTCCACAAATGCACAGCTTTCTCCCTGACCTGTTCCTCTTGTGAAGTCTTGGTGTCTCAAGGGGATGGCCAGTCTTGCTCAGACATATGAAGGAGATCTGGACACTATAATTCCTGGCTTTTCACATTCATATCAGGCACCGTTTCTTGCTGATGGATCAAAATAAATCAGTCACTAATGTTAAAGTGATTCTTCGTACTTCCCTGGTGGTCCAGTGGCTAAGATTTTGCGCTCGTAATGCAGTTTGATCTGGGTTTGATCTCTGGTCAGGGAAATATATCCACATGCTGCAACTAAGATCCAACACAGCCAAATAAATAAATACATAGTTTTAAAAATACATAGTTTTCTTTTTTTTGCTAGAAAAAGAAATGGCAAGACTCTGTCTTGCCTTTTGGACTTTGAAATTCCACAGAAATTTAAGTATCTTGCCATTTTTGCACTTAAAAAATATTAATGGCAAAAAAAGAGAGACTAAGGTTAATTGAACTATAAAAAGAAAGTTTTTTCAAAGATAGAAGAGATAATGATGATCCTCTGGCCTCAGGACAAAGGAAGTTTTCCTCAGAACAGGGACATATATAGAAACTACGGAGAAATGCTGAATTACAAAGAGGTGTATATGACCTCAGATTTTTTTAAAATGCTATAAGCAGAAGTAAATGACAATTGCAAACATATGTGAAAGGTGAAGAGTATAACTTTCCAACCAATAATTTCTCTAACCAATAGGTGAGGAAAAAAACTTGAAAACAAGATTTACAATAAAGGAAGGCTATCGATAGCCAACACATGTTCATTTTCATGTGGATGCTGGTGAGGCAATCAGAAAGACAATGTGTAGTCTTTTTTTTAACCTCTAAAATTGAGAAAAATATACTAAAATGACATCTTAAATGAATACAAAGGAATGAACCCACAGAGAAGTTCCTGGTACAAACTGTGAAGGGTAAATGTCATGACCAAAAATGTGCATTCTCTTTGATCCTATAATCCTACAGCAATTTATCCTGATAATATAATCAGAAAAGATTACTGCACTGGAATTTTACTTTCCTTACCTCAGCCCTCCATAATACCAAAAACTGAAAGTAACTTAGAAGTCCACCAATTGTACATTGCCTAATTAAATCAGGATGAAAGGTACATTCAAATGATAGATAAAATTATCAGAAGTGATGAAATAGACCTACATTAATTGACTTAGAAAGATGTTCACAATACATTAGTGAATGAAAAAAAAAATCCCCCAGTAAAATAGATAATGAATGAGAATCTACTGTATAGCACAGGGAACCCTACTCAATGCTCTGTGGTGACCTAATGGGAAAGAAACTGAAAAAAAGAGTCTGCATACAGGCTGACTCACTTTGCTATACAGTAGAAACTAACACAACATTGTAAAGGAACTATATTCCAATAAAAATCAATTTTAAAAAGAGCCCCCAAATCTGCAGGATCTCAGATTAAATACAAGAACAAAAAACCCTTGTATTAAATATTTGGAGAACAGTGAAAACACAGATAATAAGATGATAATAGCGTTGATCTCTGGATTGTTAGATCAAGTGGTGATTTTTTTTTTTTTTGCTTCTGTATTTTCCAAATTTCTGTAATAAACATGTAACTCAACAAATGAGAAATATTTTAAAATTGCAAGCAGCATGCCTTTATACTTATCTTCACCAAAGCATTTGATGCCTGTATCTGATTGACAGCAACCCCAAGAGGATTTACGTGCCATTGGGTTTACATCATATGTCAGTATATGGACCACTTGGACCTCCTCTTTTTTACCAGGACTGGTACGTTTTGGCACAAAGAGAGATGTGTTTACTACCTACTCCATCCATTCACCAACAGGGCGCAGGCACCATAAACATTGTCATTTCCCAAATGGAAGAAGGTATGGCTTTGAAGAGCGGAGCCTTTAATCAGACAAAACATCTCACTTTGCCCCAGTCATTAAACTGACTTCAGAGACAAAGGCCCAGGGCCTTACATCTGTTTAGTTTGTATAAAGACAGTCAAGAGATGCTAAGCACTGGGGATACCGTGTGTTTATATTAGGAGTAATGAACTGAAAGCAGGGCATCTAATCCTTTCCCTAGCCAGGAGGTACTTCCAACATTTTAAAAGTCTTTTTTAAAGAGTAATAGAACTTTATAAGCATATTGGTCCTTTCATCTCCAAGAAAGTATACTCAAGGCATAATTCAGACCTTTACATTAGATCGTTTTAAGCCTAATTTGGTTCTTCAGCTCAACAAAGAGCCTGGGGGTCTTTAGGAAGTTGTAAGAGTCATAGATGTTAAAGAACCTGCCATTTTAAACAAACATGCATCTTTCCCATATGATAATGAATGTGTTGAATGTACTGCCTGGGGGGTCTTGCCAACATACTGTAGGGTGAGTAGTTCCAGCAACAAAGGAATGTAAGGAGAAGAGCACACCCAACTGACGTCTCCCACGGACTTTCCATTCTTCTGGAAGAGCTCATCTTCCTCCTTTGAAGTTTAGTTTCTCAGCAGTGGTCATGCTGAGGCTGCCTCTGGTGAGCCAGTAGAGGGAAACTGATGGCCCCCAAATCCTCAATTGGCTTGCTCCAGGGACATGACACTTGACTCTTAAACCAGGATGCTTCCTTTCATAATTTCAGTTTTCAGCCACATCTGGGATCACAGACGATAGTCAGGATTCCGTTCTTTAAAATACAAATTTGATGGCATAGACCTCACCAACCGATACATCACATGTGGTACAGTGGGCTTGTACTCTGGTCACAGGCCTGTGTAAACCCCAGCACTACTATTACTTAGTCTGGGACAAGTTGCTAAGCCTCTCTGGGTCTCAATTTCCTAATCTCTGAGGGGAAATGGGAATACTCAATCAGTCTCACAGAGTGGAGACAAATGAGATTATGAATATGGAAACAACTTGTGAACTGTA
Source organism: Neotragus pygmaeus (assembly GCA_006410875.1). Taxonomy (NCBI): domain Eukaryota; kingdom Metazoa; phylum Chordata; class Mammalia; order Artiodactyla; family Bovidae; genus Neotragus; species Neotragus pygmaeus. Next base: position 175,463 of record SJYV01027390.1, read on the forward strand.
AAAAGCTATGAATCATGATGAGAGTGCTCAGTCAGTCGTGTCTGACTTTTTGTGATCCCATGGACTGTAGCCCACCAGGCTCCTCTGTCCATGGAATTCTCCAAGCAAGAATATTGCAGTGGGTTGCCATTTCCCTCTCCAGGGTATCTTCCTGACCCTGGGATCAAACCCAGCTCTCCCACATTGCAGCTAGACTCTTTACTGACTGAGCCACCAGGGAAGCCCAGGTTTGTTGTTTTACCAGCTTTTTATGCAGTCAGGTAGCTTTAAGTCTCAGAGGCTGGAAAGTAGCCATGAGTTTGCCAGAAGGATGCTCAGATCTAAGGCTGGGATCCCTCAAGAAGTGTCTCAAAGTATACAGTAAACCTAAGTCCCACCTGCTGTTTCAAGTCATCAGTCGATTTCCAAAGCAGCAAATTCCTAGGAAAACGTGCCCTGTTGCATGACCTAGAGTTTTGCTGCAGTAACTACTGGTCAAGTCCACAAAAGCCAGCTGCTCCTCTAGGACAGGGAAACCTCAGAGAGAATCTGCTGGCTAGTGGGACCTTCTGAAGGGGTTTTACCAGCAGTCACCCTCCTCTGCGTCCCCTCCCAAGGCTGACTCGGCCTCTACCAGCACAAGGAGTGGAGAACTGACTGGGCTCATATCATCCACAGGGGAGCTTAGCCGCCTTGGGATTGTCTCTCTAGTGCACATATTCATGAACCCGAAGGAGGGAGAAGGGGAGGGTTGCCATTCTCTTCCAAGGAGGTCATCTGCCCTGTCTGCAGCCCTGGCTGACCAGGTCTCTCACCACAAGTTGCAATGGTAGCAGACAAGATAGCTTTTCATCTAGAAGTGACAGGTCAACTTTGGGCCTTCCTTCCCAAGTCTGTGTTCTGTTCTCTTGGGCTATGATCTCTGCTTAAGCCGAACCCTTAACCCCCAAACGGAGGCGCCTTTCTTGGCTCTGAGATGTTCTTCCCCTCTATGGGCCACCAAGTGTGTTTTCCTTTACAGCTCATTTTGAAACTCCGTTTCACATGTGGTGTGGCTCACAGAAAGCTTTTCTTTCACTGATGGGGCTGCCTGTGACTCTCAAATGAAAACATAGGATCTGAATGAATGGGATGGTCAGCTATGGAACCTCTGACGGTGCTATTCAAAAACAATGGGTAGAGCCTCACAGCCCCTAGTCTGCATGGCTCACAGACATTGCTGGAATTTTTATTTATTCACTTAACTCACACCCACTGAACACTCAATACCGGCACACTTCCACATCCTGGGATATACAAAGCATTGAACAAAAGACTAAGTTTCAGCAGAAATGAATGTGCAATCACACACACACAGAAAATTTCAGGTGCTAGTTGGGGCTTTAAAGCCTCTACAGTGAGGCAATTTGATAGGAAAGAATGGCAGGGTGGCACAACTCCTTCAGCTAGGGGTCAAAGCTGCCCCTGAGCAGGAACAGAGATCCTAGCCCAAGGGTGAGAGGCTAACCATGCCACTGTCTACAGAAAAGCCCAGCAAACACAGAGGCTCCAAGGCCTGACAGGAACAGAAAGGAGGTGTGTGGGATGCATGGAAGCAGGGCCCAGTGGGGAGAGTTATATTTGGAAAGGTGCCAGAGGCGCCACCATGTTCCTGCAATCTACAATTAGATGCTTGCATCCACTTCTGAGTGGGAGGGGACAGCATCTCGGGGTTTAGAGTGGACTTATCTCTTGTTCTAAAGAGATCACTCCGACCTCTGCAGGTATCATAGCTCCAGGCAGGCACAAGGGGAACAGGAACTCCAGGAAGGCATTTGGCAAACACTATGACTGAGGATTTTACACCTAATTTATACTAATTTAATTAACTTCATGTTGTGAAATGCTTTTCCTTTTCCAGAACTATGTGAGTAGGAGAGATTGATAGTTTAAACCAATCTAGGCTTGCTCCTGGATTTTAGAGTTGAGTCAACTTCCCATAAGCTACTAGGCTGACAATGGGAGAGAAGTGGTTTCTCAAGGAGAAATTGGGATATTGTTTTAACAGTAAAAGGTGAATGAACATTAGACAAAAATGATAAAGTAGGGGTATGTTACATTAGGATAGATACAGATACTACTTTCGAGGAGTTTACTGTATTTTAAAAAAAGCATTGATGCCAGAGCATGGACTGTGTCTAGCTTGTTAACTGTGGCTATACCTCCAGTACCTAGAGGTGTTCAAAAAACATGATGGAAAAACTAAAAGACTAGGAAAATACAAAAAATTAACATCAAAAAGTGTTAACGATCCCACTGTCCAAAGATAATCTTATTATCTTAAAATGTTGGGATCTTACCTTCTCTTTTTCCTTCCTATGTAAATATGCTCAGTTATTTATACTCGCCAACATGTTTACTCATACATTTTACCTTGCTTTCACTTTTCCACTGAATATTGTATCATATGCATATCTCAAGTCATCAATATCATTTGAAAACACAATTTTTAACAACCGTTTAACGTTCAATCATAAGAATTTCATGTAATTCATTTAAATAATCCTTGATTAAGAGGCATTTAGCTTGCTCCTAAAGTTTCACTATGATAAATAATGCTGCAAAGAACACTTACTGACTAAATCTAATGTGTGTGTGTGCATGTTTAAGAAATGATGAGTGATAGGTATACTTTTTTGTAAGCATTCATAGCCTTGCCTTCACCTTGCATTCTAAGGTGTTCACGGCTTGATTTATTGTTCTTGTGAGGACAATAGAGAAAAAGGAGAGAAAACAGATAAACTAATTTTTTAAAAAATTTAACTTCCGTAAAAAGTAACTAAAAAAAGAAAAGTGGCCACTCAAGAGGGAAAGTTGGGAGGAGTTGGCTGCATGGAGACACTGGTTTTTAGAGAAGATTTGGGTGTGAGCTGCTAAGGTGATGCATGAGATTTTAGAAGATGGATGCCCAATGGGGATTCAAAAGTTTTGTTGTGTATTGCAGAGTATAATCTCCCCTTTTCAATCTGTCCAAAAGGCTTGGAAATAGCCACACGTTACAATTCATGTTTTAGAGATGAACTTATTTTTCTTTTGGAAGTCCAAATTAGGCTAGGAATGAGTAAAAGATGAGAAATCACCCTCTCTGGCTCCACCTTTTCTAGTCTGATTTCAGTTTGGTACTGTAGGAAGGGTGTAAAGGGTGTCTCACTAGAAGAAACTAAAAGCGTGTTGTGTACTCTTTTGATAAAAAGCTCTTAACATTTTGGGAAAGCAAATGCTCATGTGAATTTCTTTCCAGACATTCTGGGGTAGAGGGTGGATTTTACTGATGGATGGTAAACGCTAAAGTAGGGCAATCATATGTTTCTTGTAGGTCTCGCTCATCTTGGTTTGGGCCAAGATCAAGAAGGAATGTCGAGAACATATTATGGCTTCCATAGCTGATCTGAACCTGGACTGCACTGCCTTCCACACTTGGGCTCAACTACTTTTATTTCCTGGGGACATTTTGGATGCTTTCTCTAAGAAGAACCACATGAAAGCAGCTTTGGGGAGGTTTTTCCAAGAATACAATATGGATATATTCTACCAGCTGTTCTCACAGTAAGGATGCAGGAGGAGGGCTATAGGGAAAGTCTCCACCTGCTCTTCCAAGAACTCAGGGACATTTTATCATGAGCGTGCTGGTGCTGAGGAGCACAGTGCATTCTCTGAAACAAAGGCAACCACAGAAACATTCTGAAAGCTTGCCTTGTTTTTCTGTCATTTCCATCACCTGCTCTTAAACCCAGCACACCCGAATGGCCTGATGACACCTACATATCCTCCTGTTTTTGGAAAAGGCCGAGCAAGACAATATGTTCCATTTTGCTGCCTAGAACATCTGCGTCATTAAATGTTTTTCTAAAGTAAAACCCAACTAGCAACGTATACCCGCTTCTAATCTGAAACAGCTTCAACTCAAGGCTTCCATCTTGAGACAAAACGCTTTGGTGCTTCTGGAGCACTTAGCCAGGGCTCTTCTTCCTGAGTCTGCTTCTGAGCCTTGCTTACCACTAAACGCTTCTTGTAAAATATGGTAAATGTTGGGCCTCAGAAATGCGTTCCTTGGGGAGGGAAAAAAAAGTGTTGTGCAAGATAGACAGCTGAGCACACATAATGACTGCCATATGTCAAAGGATTTCAAACCTTTAAAATGGACTTGGGCAGTACTTTGCTAAGTGTTCCCATAAAACAACTGCTTTTATAGGTTTCTGAGGTCTTAGTGATGGAAAACGGATTCCTGGTCTTTCTGTATCTTGTTTAGTTTTACCATTCTTTTGTTTCAAGGGCTTGGGGACTATCTCCCTTCGGCACCAAGCAGAATCTGATCTGGATCTTCCAGTAATGGCCCCTGAGTTACCAGGAAGCATTTTTCTCATGATATTCTCAATTTTAGTTAGCCTTTAAAATGTAGGGAAAATAGCCCTTTACGTGAACCTCAGAGCCCTGGGAGAAAGATTGATTAAAATCATGAGCAAATGAACCATTTATCTGGCTTCCCGTGTCTCTCGTCTCCTTTTAGTGGGAAAATGAAGGGATTAATTTGATAATAAGGCAAAAATCCTTAGGTAGGGGGAATGTACATAAATTAGTAACTTCCTCTGTATCTAATTCTTAATCCTAGAAAATTCCTCATGAAGGCCTACCCACAATCTAAAATGTCTCAGGTGGCTTCTGTATCTTCGAAAGGAGCAAAGATTCTTTCAAAGGCCCCAAGGAAGAAGTTTAAGTTCTTCAAATTAGGGAAACTGGGCACTTGGAGTGCCTCCAAGCTCTCTCCACATACCTCTTTGCCCATTGTAAAGTGCAGCTTTCCACGTAACAAAGACTAAGACAGGTTTTGTGTGTGTGTAAGAGAATCGACAAAGTCCTTGTTATCCTAAGACTTATGTCCTGGACTCAGAGATGGAAACCGGAAAGTAGACCAATCAGATCCCTATCTCCTTTACTAAGTGCTATTAAGGAGAAAAACTAGAGGTTGTGTAAAGATTACAGGATGACATGGAATGGTCATTGGAGGTCCCTTTCAGAAGCTCATATTAAACTGACATCTGAAACATGAGTTAACCACAGCAAGAACATTCAAGACAGAAGGAACACAAGGACTGAAGTTCATAAAGGGCTTGGTGGGTATTAAAGAATGCCAGCTTGGCCAGAGCAGAGTGAGCAAGGAGGAAAAGCATAAGATGAGGATGAAGATGCAGAACTATCGGGCTGCTGGTGAGACCCTGATGGACTTGCTGGCCATAGAAACCAATCTGCATTTCACCAAACTCTAGCTAACATTAAAGGCTTCAAGGCAAACTGAATCCAGTTTGGATCTCTGTGTCTGGGATTTAGAAAACCAGATGACAATAATGCAAATTTGCATCACAAGAGGTGTCAACATTTTGAGTTTGTATAAAAAGGCAAAGGCATAGCACAAAAATACCATTTAAGATTCTTCCCTCTTACACAGTCCTCTCTGTTTAACATCAGCTTCTGCCCCAACCCAACCAGTCAACATCTTTGTTGGTCTGTCTCATGTTGATTGTGCAATATAAACATTGGACAACACAAAACATATACAAGGCCAATAGATTAGAAAATGAAATTGCAAATTTGACAAAGGATGCAAAATTTCCTGGAGTCCTGGAAAGTTGAATCAAGTTAGCTATACTCAAAGTCATGGACCAGGGAGGATTGGGCAGAGTTAAACTAAAAGAAAAATCATTGAGTATATAATTGGAGCTTTAAGTGAGAATGATTTGAATATCAAAGAGTGAGAGAAACCTTCAGAAAATGTGTAAAATCCTTGAATAATTTTGAGAGAGATAGATACTTTATGACAATATTACAGAAGTTCAAGGAAAGCTGAATTTTGCTATTAAACAATTTTGTCAGAACTGAAAAAATATTCAATTCATATTTGTACTTTTTGAGAGAGTAGAGATTAATCAAGCCCTTTCTTTTGATCTATTTTGTTAAATATTAAATAAAATAAGCTTGTTTTCATAATTGCTATCTTTGTTTTTAAAGCCTCAATGTTTTTTACAGTTTATTTTGAAAATCTAGTCCCTATTTTTGATGGATTTATGTTAAGTAGTAGTTTTCCAGCACAGCAACAATTATCTTTGGATAATGAAGACCTCCTGTGCACACAGTTAGGAATGTGCTGTCTCTGCATATTAAGAGGACAGCCCTGAGTCACTCACCAGTGCTTGAGTACCTTGAGTTACTTCTTGAAGAAGGAGATGACTTTCCTAAGTATTCATATTCTCCTCTGATCCTTCACCTTGTGTGAGGAGTTGTCTAGGAAAGGAAGAAAGCTGGGTCTAAGATCCTTTGGCTTCAGCCAAGTGAGTTAATTGACCATAGTCCAACCAGCAAATGAAAGCACTTACCCCCAATGGAGGGATATTTCCGCTAAGCAAGAGCTTTCAGAAGCTACGTTAAAAATGTCCTTGTCCTAGGAATTTTCAGATGTCTGGATACCATTGTAAAGACTTCCAGATGGAAGATGTACCCCATTCAGGAATGACAAGTATGATACAAGTACTCAAAATTCTTTCCAACACTGCCTTTGAGAATGTCTGTCTGTGGATACCTCTTCAGAAACTTCCTCAGGCAAGCCAAGAGCTTGCAACAGGATGTCTAAGAGGCTTGGAACCATATTCATGTTTCTTTCCTTCCTATTTGTGTGATCTTGGACAAACAGATTTATCATCTTATTTATCTCAGCTGTGAAGCTGGGCATAGCAATAATAACCCCATGATAGGCAGATGTATGAATTAAGGTGGACAGTGCATAGAAAGTACTTAGCACTCTGCCTGGTCAGGAGTAAGCCCCACAGCACATGTTCTCCAGTGGTTGCAAAGCAACAATACCTTGAAAGAAGTTAGACCTGACAATTCTAAACTCAGTGTCACATTTTGAAAAGTGGAGGTATAAAACCACATCTAGGATCTTCTGCTCACAGTAGCTTTTTCTCAGCTTATATTGTACATCATGGAGTGCCTTATGTACCAAAGAAATGCATTTCAATTTTATCCAATAGGTGAGAAAAGCCTTGGTAAAGTTTTAATTAATGGTTTAAAAAAAGAATTTCAATTGCAATAATAATAGTAGCTGCCACAAATGCTTATTATGTTCCAGCAACTGTTTATACCATTTTACAGATAATAATTCATTTAATTCTCACACAACCCTGTGAGGCAGGGACTATTATCATTCCCTATTTTATATATGAGAAATTGAGGAACAGAGGTCAAATGAAGGAGTCAGGATTTGAATTAGGAAAGCATGATTTCAGAGACAGTAGTTGAAATCATTGGAGTATCCCATGGAGTTTAATCATTGATTTTGGACTTAGAAGGACCAACTTAGAAGGCAAGGATATGGATCTAGCTATGAGAGAGTTCAGAAGAGACATAATGAAAACATGACCTAGATTTTGACAGCAGATGACCAGGATTTCAAACACCTGGCTGCAAGCAGAAATGAAACATCACTTAGTTCACAAGAGGATCTGAGGTGGGTAATAGGAAAGATTTAACAACTTAGTGTTTGCCTTGGTTGACCAGTTGGCTGAATAGGAAAGATGTTCAAAGAAGTAGATCTGGGATAAGGGAAAAGAAGATATGAAATTCAGTTATCACAGGACACAAGAGGTCTGAAATTCTTGGAAACATCCACAGAGAAACAAGGAATCATTTTGTAAGCTGCACAGATGCCAGAACTTTAAGAGAGGAAGCAACATAATTTACCATTTAAAAAAATTTAAGACAACCCACAGATTGTGAGAAAATATTTGCACATTATTTATCTGAAAAAGGATTGGTATCCAGGACATATAAAGTATTACTGCAATACAACAATGAAAAGATGAATAGTCCAATTTCAAAAATGAGCAAAGGATCTGAATAGACATTGTTTTAAAGAAAATATACAAATGGCCCATAAACACATGAAAATATGTTCACTGTCATTAGCCATCAGGGAACTGCAAATCAAAACCACTATGAGATACCATTTCACATCTACTAGAATGGTTACAATACTAATTAAAAAAAGATAATAATAAGCATTGGCAAGGACATGGAAAAATTGGATTACTCATACACTGGTGAGAAAGTAACATAGTACAACCAATTTGGAAAACAATATGGCAGTTCCTCAAAATGTTAAATGTGGTGTTACTATATGATCTACCTATTTCACTCCTAAGTATCTATCCAAGAAAAATGAAAATCTATGTCCACATAAAAACTTGTACACAAATGTTCACAACAGCACTGCTCATAATAGATGAAATGAAGGAAAAAACCAAATGGCCATTAATGGATGAGTGAATAAATATGGCCAAGTGACACTGGAATATTAGTCACCAAAAAAAATAAAAGAAAAGAAGTACTGCTACATGCTATGACATTAATGAAACTTAGAAACAATATGCTAAGTGAAAGAAGTCAGACACAAAAGATCATATATGACTCCATTTATATGAGATGGTTGGAAGAGACAAATCTATGGAGACAAAAAGTAGATTAGTGGGTGCCTAGGGATGGGAGCAGAAAGAGGAGAAAAGAGAAGTGACTGCTAATGAGTATGGGATTTCCTCTGGGGTGATTAGATGGTAGTGATAATTGTACAATTCTGTGAATATACAAAAATGTACTGAATTATACACTTTAAATGTGTGATTTGCATAGTATATCAATTAATATTTCAATGAAAAGTTTTAAAAAATTCATCGGGTCCAATAATAGAACTAAAAACAGCATCTACATGTCTAACTGAATTATGGTGCTTAGACTTAAGTTTAATCAACACACCAAGGGCTAATTTTATTTCATCTTTTTTCCCTTCTCTCTATTTTTTTTTTACTGTCAACAACTAAGCCTTTATTGTTAAATCAATGTACTTACAAATTATATTTATATAGAGAATAAAATATAAAGAGTTCACTTATAAGATATCATACATAGTGATATATATTAACATTGTCTTGAGAAATGCAGTTTGATGAGGATTCAGCTTTAGTAAAAGATTAGTCTCTTAAGTACAACCTATTTTTTCACTGCTAATGAGAGAGAATCCACAAACTTTATGTCAAGAGGAAGTCCCACATTTCTTGGTTTGCTCTTGGAAGTCTATGGTTCTTTAGATTTGGAGGAAGGAATGGACCATAAAGGAGTTCATTGCTGAATCCAGCACATGAAGGCAGAGGAACTCCATCTGATGGGGTGTTATTCTGGATCCACTGGCCTCCAAGACCCTGCAGCTGGAGGCCAAGGTAGATGAATACAGTGTGGCAGTTCAGGAGGCCTGGGTGGAGCTGGGAGGAGTGGAACACAGCATTGTTTTAAATCCTAGGGCTCCTCCTGCAGAAGCAACCATCTGGGCTTGACTCTTGGCCTCCTGGCAGGGTTGGAGAAACTCTTTGTGAGATGCCAAGTCTCATGATCTCCTCTACGACTTCAAGCATCATTAGCATCTCCTCTATCTCTTCTTTCTGTGTTGAGCGTTTAGGTTTCTTTTTCAGTTCTTTAACCAAGGAAGTTAATTTTTCCATCAACATCAAGTTGGTCCTCTTCACCTTTTTGTAAGCATTTATAAGTTGGCTTATGTTTAAAGACTCTTTTTCTAGCCTGGCACTCTCTAGAACCAATTCAGTCTCTGCATACTCCTTTTCAGCCACCCTAAACTTGTCAGAGAGTTGGCATTTCTCATTAATCCATGCAGCCAGTGTTTCTGAGAGCTGTCTTTCACGTCTTAGGTAAAGTCGGCTTCTAATAGACTGAACAAGTCTTAATGTAAATAGGAGACCCACCAATAAAGTGACAGCAAGCAGACACATCCCTGTCTCCCTTTGGATGCTGCAGAAAGTGAGTAATGGACTCAGGTCATTGAGCAATGGCTTCACTACCATCTCACTCACCTTCCAAAGGGTCAGCCCAAAGCCAGGCTCCACAGAGGATCAGAGCCACTGCACTGTACTAGACCTGCCACAGGGTTCTGCCTGGTAACCGTGGATCCACCAGCCACAACAGAACCAGGAGAATCCCCCGACATTCCACCTAGAACCCAACCAGCACCATTTATCCAGACTTCTTTTATTAAAATATACTAATATCAATAAAAAGTTTTTTCAAAAAAAAAGAAGAAGAATATTTGGAAGCCAAAGTTTAGACGCTAGGAAGGCTCATTGTTACTCCCTTCTCTCTATTATCACCTACAGTCAACTTTTGTTTTCAGCAATGGGTATGTTGAGTTCTACCCTATAGTTTTTCCAAATAAATCCTTTAAAAGATTCATGAATGATATGTATGATTACAGAGAAAGCTCCAACTCTCTTAAGTTGTTGGCAACTAGCAAGCAAATAAGTCAAAATAATTTTTAAACTAGCAACTTCAAATATTTACAAAGTTGGTCTAATTCCCATCGTGTTTGGAAGTCATGTTACGAAGGACTTACTGAGTCATGATTGCATAATGGACCCAAGTTTTAGGTTACTGGTAACTGGAAAGGATTCAGTTTGAATTAATTCTAAACCCATAATTTTATAAGTTTACAAACAAAAGGTTTGTATTTTAAATCTGGCAGGTTTAGGCATTTTCTTCCAAAGGCCTTGTCCTTTCAAGAATAGCAGCACCTTTCACCTTTCCCACGCCAGCTGATTTTCTATCATCAGATTTTACAATAAATCTGTCCTTTCTAAAACCAAAAGCAGTTCTAGTTCCGAACTGCAATTCATCAGGGGAGGGTCCATGGTCTTGGTCAAAGCCTTGTGGCAATAGCTTTCACGCAAACGGGTTTCACACGCTTCCACAGGGCAATGTCTGCATTCACTTAAGATGCCTACCACATGGCTGGGAATTTTCATTTGAGATTTGTAAAGGGAGCAATGTGAGATTCGGACAATGCCCTCTCTTCTTGTACTTGTGTCTGCAGGAAGCATGGATGGGTAGCACAAGAGCTGCTTCTACGATGAATCCTGGCAGGTTAAGGTGAACTTGAACATAATTACATGCTAAGATTTTTGAGTTTTATTTGGTGAATCCAGGGAAGTCCCTTGATGTTTTCAAACTGAAAAAAATGGAATACTCCAAGATAGTTGTTAGTAAAATTCATTTTGATTACATCAAGTCTACACCATGACTTTGAGTAACTGATATTAGTGTACGCTTCCTGTGTGCCAGGAACCATCTTTACACTTGACCTACACAAAGACATTTATTGCCAACAATCACCCTTTTATTATCCCTGTTTACAGTCGAGAAGATTACATTTCAGACAGGTTAAGAAACTGATCCTTAGCTACTCAGTTGACTCTCTTTCTCTTCACCCATCAAGCCATCTTCTACTTCTATGCATTTTGAAATATGTTAGAGCTATCAGTGCATTTCCAGTGAAAAAAATAAGCAAAGTGACAAAACTTGAAATGGATCCACGGTAGGAGGTGGTGGTGAAGACCAGCACAGAGACCTCTGAGTAGGCTACTTCAGTTGTTCTGTAAATAGAGTCTCGAGGTTGGTACTAAGATTAGTGATAGAGATAGAACACTGTAGGAGGATTTCAAATACGCTTTGCAGGGCTAGTCTTCCTGGGGGACTGGATGTGGAGTCAGGAAGAGGAGTCAAAGGTAGTCCATATTATTTGGATTATACCACTGGATCATGGTGGTGGGGCTGCTGAAGCTCTTTACCGAGATGAGAAAAGAGGGAGTAGAGGTTGGAGGGGAAATTACAGAGATATATTTGGAGTACATCAAGATTGACATGCATCTAATACATCCAACTGGGATGTAAAATTAAAGTAGAACAGTCTGTAGGTTAAGCTATATAAATACCTTTTTTGGGGTTACATTTACAGCAAGCACAAAATGACTCAATCACAGACTATCTGTTATAAGTAGTAATGTCTAAGAACTACCATCATTAAAGGTAACTTAGGATAGAATGGTCGGAGAAGGCAATGGCATCCCACTCCAGTACTCTTGCCTGGAAACTCCCAGGGACAGAGGAGCCTGGTAGGCTGCAGTTAGACACAACTGAGTGAATTCACTTTCACTTTTCACTTTCATACATTGGAGAAGGAAATAGCAACCCACTCCAGTGTTCTTGCCTGGAGAATCCCAGGGATGCCAGAGCCCAATGGGCTGCTGTCTGTGGGGTTGCACAGAGTCGGACACGACTGAAGCGACTTAGCAGCAGCAGCACCAGGATAGAATGGTATAAAGTCATGAGCAAAAGAAAGAGTTAAAATAACCACATCATTATCACATTAGTCAGTCATGTCCGATTCTGTGACCCCATGGACTGTAGCCCACCAGGCTCCTCTGTCCATGGAATTCTTCAGGCAAGAATATTGGAGTGGGAAGCCATTCCCTTCTCCAGGGGATCTTCCCAATCCAAGGTTTGAACCCTGGTCTCTGGCACTGCAGGCAGATTCTTTACCATCTGAGCCACCAGGGAAGCCCCAAATTACCATAAACAATATTAAAGCAGAAGAAACCAGGAGATATCAATGCAGCATAGGATAAGATGACAACTTGCTTTTACAAAACTGGTTCAAATAGTTGATAGCATATTATATAGTAATATTATTTCTAAGTAGCTTACTAATAGTATTATTATCAGAATTAGTATGCAGTATTAACGTAATAGTACAAATAATTAAAATAGTAGTAACTAATAATTATCCAAATCACTATATCATGTTTAATTTGAAGTATTCCTCATTTAGATACTGTCTCATTTAAGCCTAAAGGCAATACTGTGACTTGGGTTCTGTGATTAGTTCCTTCATACAGGTGAAAAACTTGAGGCTTACAACTACCAGGTTATTTTGAGCAAAATCACATAAAGATGAAGCTGTGAAGCTGTAACTCAAATTTATGTGTGATTCTGACTTCAAAGATTGTGCTTTATATAATAGCCACATATTCCTCTTGGTAGTGTCAGAGAAATACATTAAATGTGACCTACTGTAGTTATAGCAACAGTAAAAGTAATACACTGAAAACTAAAGTAATACTGAATTTTTAGCACTTTAGTGTTATTGCTACAAGTTAAGAAACAGCACACGTTATATTTTACCGGTAGCAAACCAATGCTAAATAATTGCAAAATAGCTCTATCTAATTTAACTGTTTATTGATATACATTTTGGAGATAAGAGATTTATTATGGTATCAATGTTGGTTCTAGATCTATGGGAATAAAAGAAAACTTAGTATAGATTATTATTTACCCTGGTATTAGAAAATTATAGAACATTGTAACATACCTGATAATAATGTAAAACAATGTAGAGCTCTTAGCACGGCACAGAATTTATGCATTATTAGCTGTGTTTGGGCTTCCCTGGTGGCTCAGATGGTAAAGCGTCTGCCTACAATGTGGGAGACCCGGGTTCGATTCCTGGGTCGGGAAGATCCCCTGGAGATTGCTGTGTTTACATGTGGTATATCTTACATGCACTGCATCTACAATAATAAAGAATAATAACATGGATGATGTTAAATATTGGCAGCAAATATATGATACTTATTTAAAACTACAAATTACAAATATTAGGACTCACACTGTGGTGTTGGAGAAGACTCTTTGAGAGTCCCTTGGACTGCAAGGAGATCCAACCAGCCCATCCTAAAGGAAATCAGTCCTGAATATTCATTAGAAGGACTGATGCTGAAGCTGAAGCTCCAAAACTTTGGCCACTTGATGCAAAGAACTGACTCAATGGAAAAGACCGTACTACTGGGAAAGATTGAANCAGCAGCATGCAGTTCTGGTTTCAAATGAAGTGGCTTTATTGTTTTGGGACAATTATTCATATTTCTATTTTACATAGACCTTTTATTAGAGGTGATCATTGGATTTTATCAAAAGCCTTTACAGCATATTTTATCGAACTCTCCCTTGAACATAGACGCAAACATTCTCAATAAATTCCAAATTCTTCTTAGCACTACTCTGACTTTAAAATATTTCCTAGTATTTGGATAGTTTAAATAACATTAAAATTATTTGGTATTTACAGGTGACATTAACACTCAGTGGGGTACGGTGGCATTTTACAAAAAATAAATATCTTCTCAGTATCCCTATAAAATTTGGTCTAGGCCAGATTTCTATTTTTCAAGATGGAGGTGGAGTATTTTTAAATTATAGTTTTTTTTGCTATATTTAAATTTTTTGCCTACAACTTTGAAGGACATAATTCACCTACATCTATAAGTTTGCCTTTCTTACTAGAAGCTTAATTTTTTCTCTGATCATCACTTTTGGTGTAAATGTAGTGCCTTTATAGTTGTGACCTCATGTGTCATAGGGGGTTTAAAGGCTTATTATCCCACGTTTAGATATTGTGACTCTTGATCTGACATTAGTATTGTGACTTTTGCTTTACATGAATTTCTTATAAGTAAAAGGCTGTCTAAAAGTAAGCAAGGGAAAATAACTTTAACTACAATTTGAAATAAGTAAAACAAGATGGTCAGAGCCACTTTATGTGAAATAGTGGAAAGTGGTAAAACTATAGCACATTTGTAAAAGGGAAGATAGTAAAGAGGCTTTAAAAAATATATGTGAACATAATAAGAAAAGACTATTAAGTACAGACTAAATAAGAAGGCATTGAGAGGCTGAATGTAGAGTACCATTAGCGTTCCTATATATTATTTCTTGGTTTGCCTGAAAGGGATGACTTTCTCAAGAGTAAACATTTGAGCTATAGTTCTCTGACGGCTGTGAGATCCTCATGGAGAATCTGATGGTAAAAGAGTAGGAGGGGTATCAGATTACCTCAGGATGGAAGCCATGACAAGATTCCGGACGCCTTCTGATCTTCTGGGCCTTTAAACGTTCACACTTAAGTGATTCATTATGTTGACTGTAGTTAAGGCATATTTCCAAGATGCTCCTTTTCCTTATTCTGCATTTCAGATGTCAAAACTTGGCACTTAGCTCCCTTAACACCTGTTCTCTAACAGTGGAAAGAATATCATCTCTCCCTCTCTGAGATTTTTCCCCTGCGTTTCCTTACTGCCAATCCCCCTTACCAGCTTCATCAGTAGCGGCTGGACTGACACACAAAAGGATATACCTGATTTCAATGGGTGCCATGGTGATGGGGGCCACAGGCTCACAGAGGCAGCTGCTATCCACCACCACCATGAACAGATTGCTGCTCGGGATCTGCTGAATGACAAAGGGCCTGTTGGAACAAGAGGCAGAGAGAGAGTGAGTGGTCATTTACCATCCCCCAGGTTAACAGCCATGAGGAAAACTTCCTCCAGAGTGGGAGAACCACTATAGTATTTTGGAAAACAAGTTTCAGACTGGTTTACTACTCAAGTTGCCTCTTTCCATGAGGCTCTTCATTTCAAATCTGAAGCTTCACTAAGAAGACAATAGCTATGTCCATACGTAGCTCACACAACTCATCTCGGAAAGACTACACTTTTATGTGCATGAAACAGGAGAGTCAGAGGTGGCTAAATGACCTGTTTCTAAGCTCTAAGAGGTTAGGCTTTTCCAAGACTCATTTTCTCCTCCTAGGGCTTAAACACCATTGCGAGTTGCATTTGATGTTCTTCTGAGTGTATGTTTCTCTCCTCCTAACCTCAAGGATAGACTGGAGCCATGTCATAGTAATCATAAAAGAACATGAACTTCCTAGACCTTTCCCTGAATCACTTTGCACAATGTCTGCCCATAACAGAGGCATATTGTTTAGGATGAAATCAATGCTAGTTGGTTAAGGAGCTCCACTCGTCTCAGAGACCAGGTTATGCTCACACACAGGCCATATAGCTACTCATGATTTTGGTGTTCTCACAGGAGAAGATGAGTGCACATACTTCAACTCTGCCATCTGGGGCTTTCCTTCCTCATTTTTTTTTTTTTAATCTTCTGGGCCCATCTGTACACTTAGTCCAACATAAGTAATTTTAATGATACCTCTTTCTCATCTGACCCACTACACTGATGATGACTAAGTAATGTCATCATAATAATACTCCTTGAACCAGAAATACTGGCTCTTTGGAGAAACAAGTTGAAGAACAAATCCCATATTCTTCTAGAGCAAATAGATTAACTGAATATCTAGCCTCAAGTCCAGAATCCTGTCACATAAATTTTTCATGATATTTTTACCAAATTCAGTTTACTCAGTTGAACTACACTATAATCTTTAAAAAAAGGCCAATTTATCTATAAGTTATCTTTATTCATCTTTCTCTCAATAAATGTATTCTATTCTTTAGAGTATATATAGTATAAGATATGACATGAATTTTTATGATCATGATGTACAAGCTGATAGAAATACCAAAACTATTTGATGGACACATGACTTATTTATTAATAAAATTGACAGCAAAAACTTTATAGACCTAAGTAATCCAGAATACGCTATTTTCAAATGCAGGGAACTGCAACACATTCCAAAGAGCAGAAAGCATCAATTACATATTCTTTTACAGTTGGATAAAATTAGAAATTAATAGCAAAAAGATATAAACAATGGAAATTAATAGTTAAAAATATATCCAGTTAATCCTTGCGAATTTGAGAACAGTCCAATCTGTGCAGTGTGACCTTAAATATTTTTTATTGGGAAAAAGTCTGCAAATAAATGAACCGTGTTTTTGAAACAAGAAGCTGGAAAAGTAAGAACAGAAACCTGTGCCTGTATCCTATCCCCAGTCTCGCTTGTGGTACATGGGGCCTGAGGACTGATGCCCCTCTCCTAAGTCCAGCCCCCAGGCTCCTGCAAGGATGCGACCGATGGAAGAGGAGAGAGGTGATCTTTGCATATATAAGTAGCTCCTCCTGCCTTTCTAGCCATTCTCTTCAGTATACACAAAACTCCCTTAGCTTTCCTTTAGCTACTACCCTGTTTCCCTGTCCTCATTTATGGTACAACTCCTAAGAAGAGGTACTGACAATCGCTCTCTCTCTCTCCCTTTTTTCTCTTTCCTTCTCTTTCACTTTCTCTACTTCCTCACTTCTTTCCTTTCACAAATCTACTCCGATAAGGTTGTTGTCCTTACCACACTCTTGAATCGGTTCTTGTCAAGAACACCAAGTAAACAACCACACTGCCTTTCTTCTCACATCTCTTTGCCTCCACTTTCTGCTTACCTGCCCACTGTCTGCCTCCTGACAGCAAACTGGTTTCCATGGGAAAAAAGTTGCCTATGTCTGCCCATGGTGATCTTTCTTCCCCAGCACCTAGAGTTATGCCTGGGACAGAGCAGATGCTCAGTAAATATTCACTGAGCCAATGACAGAATGAATTTATAAAGATAAAAGAAGAAGAAAATGCAAGTAAAAATGTGAAGATAACTAGAAGAATCAAACTCAGACTTAAAAGAACAAGGACATAAGTCCACTTCTGACACTCCTGATCAAGAAAAAGAAGTTACAAAGTTACACTAAAACCCCAAAGAGACAGAGGCATTGCAAACCTCTTAAGTGAGTATTATGTATATCATTACAAATAATTTGAAAACTTAGAGCAAACACACATTGGAGGATAATGTATAAATTATCAACATTTGGCATGGCTATAAAAACACAAACAAACCAACTGCATGAAAAAAATCTGAAATGCTCATTGAGAATCTACCCACAAATAAAAACCACCAAATCACCCAAAGAACAGATATCACGGTGTTTGTGGAAAATCCAAATGAACCCACTGACCAACTATTAGAACACAGAAAAGAATCAAGAAAGCTAACCAGTTACATAATCAGCATATAAAACCACAGGCTTTCCTTGACACTGGCAATAAGCAATGAAAAAATATTTATGAAATAAAGAACCTTTGATAGTATCAATAATTACTGTGAAATGCCCAAGAATAAATCTAGTAAAAGATGTTTCTCTATGAAGAAAATGATCAAACTTGACTAAACATAAAAAAACCCTAATTCCACAGTGGTGGTAAAAGAGAACAGTTATATATTAAAGGTGTCATTCTCCTTCAAGTAATCTTTTAATTCAAAGTAATCTCAATAAAATCCCAACAGGAATTTTGATGGAATTTGAGGTGATGATCNACACGTGGGTAGAACACAAGAAAGATCAGAACATATGACGCGTCTTTCTAGTGATAAGAGAAACGTAAGGACCAAGCGAGATTAAATATTTTTTTAAGGCACAAATCATGTTGTCTCCAAACTGATAGCCACCATCTATGTTCTCCTTCAAGTCAACCCACTGGCAACTCCCTTTCTCTACCTGAGACACAGAGAAGTCATGGCTGCTCAACAGATTAGAGGCAGTTTACAACCTTGACCTTTCGTCTCTCCAGAAAGCAAGCGTGTATTGGCTCCATGCACGTTCTGTCTACTGAACCCCCATCCCTGTCCTCAAGCCTGATCCTCCTATCATATCATCAGTGTGAGAGAGAGCAAGGGAGAGGAGATGGGGGTGAGAGAACAGGATGGCAGGGGTGGAAAAGAGGAGAAGACTGGGAATAATTGTCCATGGAAACAAACGAAATCTATATTTTATTTATTTTTTATTTTACTTTACAATACTGTACTGGTTTTGCCATACATCGACATGAATCCGCCACGGGTATACATGAGTTCCCAATTCTGAACCCCCCTCCCACCACCCTCCCCATGTCATCTCTCTGGGTCATCCCAGTGCACCAGCCCCAAGCATCTTGTATCCTGTATCGAACCTAGACTGGCGATTCATTTCTTATATGATAGTATACATGTTTCAATGCCATTCTCCCAAATCATCCCACCCTCTCCCACTCCCACAGAGTCCAAAAGTCTGTTCTATACATCTGTGTCTCTTTTGCTGTCTCGCATACAAGGTTATCACAAACGTAATCTATAACACTGGAGTTCTCTATGAGAAGAATGTATACAGGTATTCTTCAAACATTTATAAAATGGAATATTGTGCTGGGAGCAAAGAATGTTGATTTTCTTATTTCACAAAAGAGAAAACTGGGACTCAGAGAGCGTAAGTAAACTTCTACAGAAGCTATATGAAAGAAGACGTGATTGTGCCCATTTCAAAGAAGGGAAAACAACAGACTAAGTGACTTCCTAGAGAAAGAGGCAGAGCTGCACACCTCTGGAGCCCAGGTCTGTTGTGGGACTGCAATCATAGGCAACCGGCTTTCTGTCTTGTACTGGAATTATTAGTGCTCAAGCCCCTTGAGGGCAGACCCAGACTCAATATGGATGCTTAATGACGACCAGTATAGGACATAATTCCTTTTAACACATTACCCCGTAAGGTGAAGACTTCCCAAGTGTGCTCATGAAGCTCCACAGTAACCCCCCACTTATACCTCGAGTGCTAGGAGATGAAAATTTTTGCAGGCAGCTATTACTGCAGTGGAGGAAAACAACCCCCTATGAAGGATTTGCCAGCGGAAAGATTAACTGCTTTTCCATATTTTCAAGACTTACTGTCTGCTTATTAACAGGGTTCTTTGGAGGGGTCTGGCCAGTGTTAGCTGTACATTTATGTGCACAATGTGTATTTATGGCCCAGAGTGCAGGGTTGAACTTCATAAAACACACCTCCATCCAGCTGGGCCCAGCAGCCAAACTGACATCACTGTGCAGAGGACTGTGGTCTGGGGGGTTGGCCTGCGGGCCAGAAAAGGCGGAAGGGAAAGGCCTCAACAGAAGAACCACAGCGGTTGTTTCAGCAGAGGTAGGTCAAAATGCGTGAAATAAATTAGGTCCTCAAGGGAAACAGAGTAGGGAAAAGGGAAGCAGTTTTGATGTGTCCATTGCCGGAACTGAAATAACCCAGTCCTCCCTCTTCCATTCACAGCAGACAGAGAAAGAACTACAGGAAAAATGATGATGCAATTTTAAGACAGCCTTCCTTGACAACAGGGACTAACTATCTGCCAAGGGGGCTTTGCTACCCCAATGAGGAAAACGGTTGTACTGCTCCCCCCGAATGCTGCCTGGACAAGCGTGTGTGGTAGTGGTGGTGGGGGGAACCTATGGCTAAGTTCCCAGAGGACCCCAGGATGCATGCTTGGGGAACTTGGTTGGTTTGCTTTTGATTAACTGGGTACAAAATAATGGCTTAAAAAATAATTGGGCAGGACAGTATCTTAAAACCTTTTAAACTTTTTTTAACCTTTTATTAATTTTTATCATTTACAAATTTTCCATATTTTATCCAAAGATAAAGGACAATGAGTAGGTCACAGGGAACTGATTTGAATCTGACAATGACCATGTTCTAGGTTGTAGTATTCTTGGAGTGGATCGGGTATGTGGATCTCCAAAGGACCCTACTCTCTTTGGAGGTGGGGAGATGCTTGTTTCTCCCAATGTGCCCCTAAATGTCCTACACTGACCCAGGCCCATAAATTGTGGAGAGCAAGCACTGCATGACAAATGGCTTAAATTTAAACTAGAAATTAAATATTGAGGCTGTCTTCCAAATTATAGCCATGGTTTCCTGTGGCATGGGAGAAGTAAAAGGGGGAACACCAGCACTTACTCACAGATCGGTTCAAACCAGCTGAAAGAATGAAGAACAGGGCCTCCCCTGCTCACACTCGGAAGTCTCAGGGAAATTTCACAGGTGAATCACATTAGCATGTCCAGGCACATGTAGTTCTAAAATAGTTAAGCTGCTTCAGAGCACAGAGAAAGAAGAAAATACTTTGAATTCCTTTCATCAAGGACCTTGATATAAAATCTGACCAAGATTATACAAAAAAAAAAAAAAAAAAAACAGAAAAGAAAGAAAAGCTATAGAATAATCTCTTTTTATGAATACTGATGCAAAGATCTTAAGTGAAATGCAGCAAACATACTTCGGTAGGATACTAAAATATAGCACAGAGGATGAGGATTAACCCAGGAATGTAAATAAACAAGCTTATTGAGTTGTCTCAGTTTAATAGAGATAGCAACACGAAACTTTTTTTTTTTTTTTTTTGGCCACATGGCACATCTTGTGAGATCCTAGCTCCCTGATCATGGATTGAAGCTGGCCCTCGACGGCGAAAATGCAGAATTCTAGCTACTGAACCACCGGGGAATTTCTGAAACAATTTTTTGTCTCTATTTTCAACTCCACTGTATTGAATTCTTATTTTCTCAACTAGAAATGATACTGTGTATAGATTCTCTAACTTTCTGACCACTTGAGGTTAATAAAATTAGTCCAATCTAGTTTACTGCTTTAATGCCCTATCTAGTTTGAAGCTCTACACTTGTCATTCCTCCAAGGTTCTGTTTTCTAGCTCCTTCAGTCATTTGGGATGGGGAAACGGAGCAGCAGAGAAGCAAGCTTTTCCTGCTCACTAGGCCTTGGTGCAATCTCTCACCACAGCTTTTGTAACGGTTTGGCCTTTGGTGTCCTCCATGTGGCTCAGCACCCCAACGCTGGCTTTTTTTGTGAAGGTTATCATGGATTCTCCTGAGAACCTAGAGCTCCTCAACACAGCTCCAACATGACTGTTCATGCGGTTCTTGCCTTCAGCATTCTCCCCTCAGCCTCTTGCCCTTAGTGCGTACCTCACCTGGAGAGCAACCCTTTGTTGAGTTTAAGCAAAATGCCGACAATCTTCCATACTGTCCTGTCCCCTGGGAAATAGGTATCTTTGCTGGCTCAGGCATAGCCCACTTGCTCTTTCCCCAAGTCTAGGCCTCTCTCTCCAGATCTCTTTCTCCTGCTTAGATAGGACACATCATCACACCTGCCACCCAGCAGACATTTGGCCAGTGCTGGCCTTGCCCTCTTTCAGATACTCCCAAAACATAGAAGACTCTTAGAGAATTTCCCACCACCCACCTGGATGCTAGCAGGACAATGTATTCCCTGGAGGAAAACACCTCTTTCTATGAACCCCAATCTCCTCGCTAGGCCCCTCACTCTCTTTTTGTGGTAGACTAAAGATGGACCAGTTGTTAACCTTCAAATAAACTTGAGGGGAGGCATTAGGGGAGGGGTTCCAATTCTGAATTAGAGCCAGCTAAATGGTTTTTCCCTTTAGAAACTGTGGTGCTCACATCACTTTGTCCTCAGTCTGAGGCTACAAGGAGGCCCCACTTTACCTTTTCACATCCTTCCAGGAAATGTACTCATGTAAGACATCCTATGCAGAGTTGGAAAAGAGCCAGCACTGTAGGATCTGTCTAATAGGTGCCTACAAGACATTTGACAAAAATTCCACCCCTGAAAACAGTCCTCAATAGAACAGAAATAGGCACATGATTGTGAACCAAATTTAGCATCGTACTGCAGGATAGAACACTCAGAGCTGTCTAGAATCGGAAGAAGTCATGGAGGTTCACTTCCCCCCTTTATTATTTGCCATTGTTCAAAAAACATCAACCTCTGCAATTAAACCAGAGAAATGAGCGATGGTTAAATGTTGGAACAAAGGAAGTATTCATAGGTACCTAAAACATGCCCTTATCCCCATTTTCAATAATTATTCCCCCTGGTTCCCTTTATCTCCTACTGGTGCCACCATCTAATGAGTCACACAAATTAGAGATCTTGAAGTTATTCACAGGGCTTTCCTCTTTTACATCACCATGCCCTGATTTGACCATTTCCTCAATACCTCCCATCCCCAGGGCCAGGTTTGTAGGCAAGTGGTCAGTACCGTCACACAGGGAGACAGTAGCAGAGCAGTTACACTTAAGACAGCCTGGCCACTTCGGGTTTACTGCTCTGCGGGCAGGGCTATCTTGAATTTTTTAATCTTATCTCTGAATTTGTGTTTTATAAGCGAAGTCCAAGGGAGAATGGGGCGTGCGTGAGGGGTATGAAAGGTGAGAGGTTCCTAGTTGCCTGGCTCCTGCCCTGGACCACCAACCTTATCACCCTCCAGCCCTGGCGAAGTGCTGGGTGCAGGAAGGGGGAGCATCAAAGCCTGGGGGGTGCAGAGGGGAGGGGCTGTACCATAGCATACATACATAGTACCATTGCATTTTCAACCAGAGACCTAACAGAAGTAAACCTCTCACCCCCCTTCTCCAGGTACTAAGTGTGTCTTGATGCTAAAATGCAAAACCCCTGGGATTGACCATCCACTATGAGATGAAGTGGTGGAGCCATGGAGGGGAGACTGAGTCCTCTTCTCTAAGCAGGACATGGCACCTCAGTCCTGTGCTAGTGGAAAGGACCCCCAGCACTAGCTGCACATCCCACTGAGCAACAGAGACAGAATCCAGGATGTCTGTGAGGACCTGCACCTACACAGTGAATGTCCCTGTGCCTGAAGGAGCAGGATATTAAATAGGTGATTAAAAGTGTCATGACAGCTCAAGAAAGACCACAGAAAAAAGGAAATGCTTTTACCTTTCAGAACTTTAATAACACCATTTTTTGGAACAAGCAGCCCATATTTTCAGTTTGTACTGTGCCCCATAAATTATGCAGCCGGCCCTGCCACCCTGCTTGATTTGTAGCATACCTTCCAAGCAGTTTCCCTGACATAGCCTCTGCTCCATTCTTGAGGCGGTGGAATCCTTCCCCCTCTTCCCACCTACCATGGCCCCCTCGCACTGAGTCAATGGTCTACGGTGGAGTGAAACAAAGCCCTGCTTGATCCAGTGTACTCTCTCTCCATCCCCACATGTTCGACTGCCCTGACATGTAAGCCAGCATGCTCCTTCCCAACAACTAGGCTTGCTGACCTACCATGGGTCCTTGAATGCACTATGCTTCCTTTCCTTTAGTACTGAGATCGAAGCAAAGCTCTGCTAGTCTGGGTGGCCTGCTGGAATTTCCTGGGGGAGCTTTTCACTTCACTTTAGACACATGCCTAGATTGCACCTAAACCAAATTACATTAGAATCCCTCTAGTACCAAAGCTCGGAGAAGGCAATGGCACCCCACTCCAGTATTCTTGCCTGGAAAATCCCATGGATGGAGGAGCCTGGNCTGTGAACAATCACATGTGGCCGGACGAACCTGCTCAGGCAGGCTAGAGAACTTTCAGAGAAGTTTGTAAGTTGAAACACTCTTGTCACGCCCAGGAATTTTTATTGAATGGAGCTGCAAGTTAACTTCTTCTCCAAGAGAGGTGGTGGGGGACAGCCCCCCGTAAAGTCAGAGGTGTAGGTGAAAGCATGAAGCCGTAAAATAGGCAGACTCTGGTTTTGGGGGTAGATGCTCGGGAACAGGGGGTCTTCTGAGACTCGATCCCGCCTTTGCGTATGCCGAGCCTCTTTCCTCATGACCTTTGCCACGGGTGGAGTTCCTCACGCTGGCTCCCATCATGAGCCCACCCTCTTCTTACAAAAGCACCAAAATCACAACTGCTGAATAATCACTAGCCAAAAATGCTGGAACCTACCCCCCCCCAACAAAAAAAAATACCCTTCATCCAAAAACAAAAAGGAAGCCACAACAACATGATAAGAGGGGTGCTGTCATGATAAAATCAATTCCCATACCCACCAGATGGGCCACCCACAAACCAGAAAACTATTACACCACAAAAATCATCATACCACAGAAATTATCCCACAGAAGTGGAAGTTCTGAGCCCCATGTCAGGCTTCTCAGCCTAGGGGTCCAGCAACAGGTGGCGTGCCCAAAGAATCTGGCTTTGAAGGCCAGAAGGGTTTGATTGCAGGACTTCCACAGGAGTTGGGGAAACAGAAACTCCACTCTTGGAAAATACATAAAGTCTCATGTGCATGAGGACTCAAGGGAAAAAAGCAATGATCACATAAGAGATGGGGCCAGGCCTATCTGCTAGCATTGGAGGGCCTCTTACAGAGGCAGGGGAGCTGTGGTTCACTGTGGGGACAAAGACGCTGGCAGCAGTAGTTCAGAAACATACTCATTGACTTGGCCCTCCCAGAGGACACTATTAGCCCAACCAGAGCTTATGGGCTTCAGTGCTGGGTCACTTCAGGTTAAACAACTAACATGGTGAGAACACATCATCAAGCAAGTAGATAAAAATTTTATTGAGCACTGCCCTGCCCACAAGAGGGATAAGACTGAGCTCCACCTACCAACAGTCCCTCCCATCAAGAAGCTTGCACAACCCTCTTGGATAGCCTCATCTACTAGAGGGCAGACAGCAGAAGTAAGAACTATAATCCTGCAGCCTTGGAACAGAAACTACATCATAGCAAATTAGAAAAAAAAAATGAAATTACAGAGGAATATGCCCCAGATGAAAAAATAAGATAAAATCCAGAAAAATAACTAAGTGAAGTGGAGATAGGCAATTCAAAAAAAAAAAAGAATTCAGAATAATGATAGTGAAGATGATCCAGGGTCTCAAGAAAAGAATGGAGGCAAGGATTGAGAAGATGAAAGAAACATTAACAAAGACCAGGAAAACAGAGGTGAATAATATAATAACTGAAATGAAAAACGCACTAGAAGGAATCAATAGCAGAATAACTGAGGCAGAAAAATGTATAAGTGACCTGGAAGATAGAATGGGGGAAACCACAGTCACAGAGCAGAATAAAGAAAAAGAATGAAATGAAATTAAGACAATTTAAGAGACACTTGCTCATTAGAAGAAAAGCTATGACCAAACTAGATAGCATATTAAAAAGCAGAGACATTGCTTTGCCAACAAAGGTCTGTCTAGTCAAAGCTATGGTTTNAAGCATCTTTTAATTTCATGGCTGCATTCACCATCTGCAGTGATTTTGGAGCCCCCCAAAATAAAGTCTTACACTGTTTCCAGTGTTTCCCCACCTATTTCCCATGAAGTGATGGGACTGGATGCTATGATCTTCATTTTACTATGTAAAAAATCATACTAAAACAGTAATTCTTAATAACAAAGACTTCTTGCTTCATAGTTTCTGTGGTTAGGGATCTGGGAGGTGCTTGACCTATTGTTTCTGGCTCCAGGACTCTCAGGAGATTGCAAACTCTTGGCTGGGGCTACGTTAATCTCAAAACTCAACAAGTGAACTGAAGGGTCCACTTCTGAGCTCACTCACACATTTAGATCCTTCAGTTCATTGTGAATGACTGGACTGAGGGTCTCAGTTCCTTGCCAGGGCACCCGAGTTTCCCCAAGGGGTAATATGGCATCTTGGTTGCCCCAGCACAGAAAGGAAAGAGACAGACAGAGAGATGGAAGCCACAGTCTATTTATAACATCCCATCACTGAAATGGGTTTCCCAGGTGGCCCTAGTGGTAGCAATCTGCCTGCCAGTGCAGAAGACGTAAGAGACGCAGGTTTGATCCCTGGGTCAGGAAGATCCCCTGGAGGTGTGCATGAAAACCCACTCCAGTATTCTTGCATGGGAAATTCCACAGACAGAGGAGCCTGGCAGGCTAGAGTCCCCAGGTCGCAAAGAGTCAGACATGACTGAAGCGACTTAGCACACATGCACGCATCACTGAAATATTCTATTTGTTAAAAGTGAGTCAATAACATCCAGCCGCTAATCAAGGGGAGAGAATTGCAGAAGTGTGTGAATATCAGGATGCAGAGANCCCCAGGTCGCAAAGAGTCAGACATGACTGAAGCGACTTAGCACACATGCACGCATCACTGAAATATTCTATTTGTTAAAAGTGAGTCAATAACATCCAGCCGCTAATCAAGGGGAGAGAATTGCAGAAGTGTGTGAATATCAGGATGCAGAGATCATGGAGAGCCATCTTAGGGATTCTCATATTCTTAGTTGGAAAATTGACGAGGGGATTACTTTCAGAGGACAGTTTGGTGTTATCTACTAAAGCTTAAAAGGCACAAATCCTGAACCAGTGGGTCTATGGAATTTGGTGCAATAGTTGGCAAGAATGAGGTAGAGTTCTGTACTGACAAAGTCATTAAGCCATATTGTTAGGTGAAAAACGAGTAATAGAAGAGAGTCTTGACTCCAGCAGAGTGTCACTAGGTAAAAATAAGCAAAACAGAGCTCCATTATTCTGCCCACATTTCTGTAATTCTGAGACCTGGAAAGTTGCCTAGATCCCATCCCACTGCACCCCTACCACGAAGCCAAATATTCAGGTGACTGAGTTTCAAAGTGAAGATTATAGTTTATTTTCTTTCTGTAAAGGTTTTTTTTTTTTTTAAATACAACTACCTGTATTTATATCTGTATATAGAATAAATTTATCTGTTTATAAAAAAATAAAATAATAAATCAAGGCAAAATAAGTTTAGAAATAAAAATGTTTGGAGTACATACATTTAGAAATGCAATGTTTTGCTTTATAAACTCATGAATTGTTTGAAATTCTTTTGTATAATTAACTTTTTAAACTAATACAGGGGTAATTGATTTCTAAAACAATGATGTCATTGAGAGCATTTCTAATTTAGTTGGATTCCCAAAAATCTTGGAGCATCTTAGGTTCACATAAACATTACTCGTGATGTAGATATTTATTTTATTTTATTGACTAGATATCAGTTACAAATCACTGAATCTGAGATTATGTCTTACATCTATGATAAGCTTAAAATCAAGTACTGGAAACATATGTTCCAGATAGTTGTAGATAATATCAGGTCAAGTCACATTTTTATAACAATCTCTGTAGGATGACACACTGATGGACCATTAAACATGGAAGCAAAGCTCGGTGGGCCTTTCTTCTGACTGGCACGTGACACAAGCAAAAACGAAACATAAAGTGCTAAGCCAGCCAAACTGAAGTGTTTTGTGTGGCGACACATATACTGTCTGGTCTCTCGTCTATTACATTTACTATCTGGGTTTCTGCTTTGTGATAAGATAAACATTCTAAATTAAATAATTTTGCCAGACATCCTGGAATGTGAAGTCAAGTGGGCCTTAGACATCCTGGAATGTTAAGTCAAGTGGGCCTTAGGAAGCATCACTACGAACAAAGCTAGTGGAGGGGATGGAATTCCAGTTGAGCTGTTTCAAATCCTGGAAGATGATGCTGTGAAAACCTGCACTCAACAGGCCAGCAAATTTGGAAAACTCAACAGTGGCNGACAGCCATTTTGCTTTTTTGC
This sequence comes from Neotragus pygmaeus, assembly GCA_006410875.1. NCBI lineage: Eukaryota > Metazoa > Chordata > Mammalia > Artiodactyla > Bovidae > Neotragus > Neotragus pygmaeus. The sequence continues at coordinate 203,413 of SJYV01027390.1, forward strand.
ATTTTTTTTCCATGGGGATGGTCTTGATCCCTGTCTCCTCATTCCATAGTTCATCAGGCACTCTATCTTTCAGATCTAGGCCCTTAAATCTATTTAGGTCATTCAGGTATGACCTAAATCAAATCCCTTATGATTATACAGTGGAAGTAAGAGTGAGGCGTAGATCTTTAGTTTTGTTTTCTATGCATCAGCTCAGTAATAAGGCTTACTGACTAATGATGGAAAAAGAATGAAAGACAAAAATATAATCCAAAGTAGTTACAAGCTCTGAGACAAGTGAGTTGTGCAGAATAAAGTACAAGGTTTAGCAGACCAGAAATGTTTATTTGGACAATTGTTCAAGATCCAAAACCCCTTTACTTCTAGCTGATTTCAGAAAAAAGGAGGTCCCCGCCCTACCCACTAGAGCAGTTTTCTTTGATATTCAATCTCCCTTCTTTGGTACCAATACCCTACTCTTTGTGCAGGAATCCACCCTTCCTCCAGGCAGCCCAGGTGCTTCTGAGGAGCTAACCCTGCCCAGACATGTTACCTGGGCCTGAACTGACTGGGACAACTTCTTCCCCTGAAAAAAGTAACTGGTTCAGAGGTGGGCACTGGACCTAAGGGACTCCAATCAGACTGAAACCCTCAACTCTTTTATTTCTACTCTCAACAAAGAACAAGGAAGCTTTCAGCCTTCGGAGAAATGGGCAGCCTTCTTAAGCTCATGCATGGAAAAAAAGCAAGAAGACAACCTGGGTCTTGGTCCTAACCTGTGGGAAGCTGCAGTAAGCCTACATCTTACTTTTCTGTTGAAGCTTGCTTGAGATGAATCTTCTGTTATTTGCAAATGAAAGGATAATAGATAGTACACTCTTAAATTCCTTATGATGGTCATTATGTTCCTTGATCAAATTACAATTGGAAAACTTAGGCGTTAGGGAACCGAGCCTTAGCACACATGATGGCTTCTGCCAGGTGTTCCTCAGATGGCCTGCCAGGAGCCAGACTGGCTCAGGCCTTTCCTGCATCATTTCACTAGAGTGGGAAATGTGCTGTACTTTCATAGTTAAGAGCTGAGATTAAATGGGACAAGCATATTGTCTTTGTTAGACTTATTTATTAAAAAAAGTATATACAATGGACATATTATGGCATTCCATTTATGACTCGCTGATGGAAAGTGCACACAAAGAACTCAAATGATGCTTTGTCTGCAAGGCAGTGTCCCACGGTGGTATTTATTATACTGTAGACAGAATGAGTCCAAAAGACCCATAATAATGACTTTCACTCATCCTCAGCCCCATCAAGGATTTGCTGAGATTTATGGTGCCAACTCAGAGCCTGAAAATCACTTGGGCAGGAAGTGATTCTTTGGCATTATCAGCCCAAGGCAGGTGGCAAGGAAAGCTATGTTGTGTTTGAAATATGGGGGGAAGAGCCTCATAGAAAGACAAGCAAAAAGGACTCAATTTTCTTTTCTCATCTCAGAAGAAGAAAATCTCAAAAGAGCTGACAACAAAAGATATTTTAAAAACTTGGCTATTATTTTAGCTTTTCAGTCTTTTGTTTATTTATTTATTTATTTGGTACTAGCGTCTTCAGTAAATCCTCTTAATTATGACATGAACCATTCTCTTCTAATCCCCTAAGAAGAGTAAGGAATTTGTTAAATATTTTCACTGGAACTATTAGTGTCTTTTCTTATAAATAATGAGAATAAGGGCTAACATTTATGGAGTATTTATCTAGTGCCAAGCACTTTTCTGAGCAGTTCCCCTTTAATCTTCACAGCAACTCAAAGAATTATCATCTTAAAGATGAAAATATATATGCTTTGATAAGTTAAACGATTTTTCCAAATCCTAAAACCCATCAAATATCCATGTATCAAAACTCTTTACAACCAAACCTATTTGACTTTTGAGTCTTTATTTTACCAATTACACTTTAATCACCATCCTCATCATTTTTACTGTCACAGTCATCACCATTTGCCATTTATTGAGCCCTTACCATAGCGGTCATTGTGTGAGCTTTTTTTTTTTTTTTTTTTTTTTACCTAAAACTGGTTTCTTTCACAACAGCTCTAGGAGGCAGGTCATAATATTCCCACGTTATAGAAAAAAACACCTGAGATTTAGAGATTTAGAGGACATGAGTTCTGTGAGTGTGTGTGTGTGTGTGTGTGTTTTAATTGCTCAGTCTGACTCTTTGCAACTGTAGCCTACCAGGCTCCTCTGTCTATGGAATTTTTCAGGCAAGAATACTGGAGTAGGTAGCCACAAGAAGAAATAATAAAACATGACAAAACATTCAGGAGAAAAATCAGTTAATAAAAAGACCAAGATATGACTCAAATGTTAGAATTTGGAAATGTGTAGATGCAAAAATATTTTTATTTTAATGAACCTAAAACCATAGATATATTGGGCAAAGGAATGAAGGAATTCTCATGAAATATGAAAACTGCATAAAATCACCAAATATAAATCCTAAAGCAGAAAGAATACAATATCTGAAATCTAAAACACAGTGAACTTTAGCTAATAAAGAAGATGTGGTTGATATATACACATATATAAAAATTAAAAAATAAATAATAAAAATTTCAGTAAAATAATGAAATTTTGCCACTTGCAACAACATGGACAGATGATGGACCTGGAGAGTATTACACATAGTGAGAAAAGTCAGACAAAGGTAAATACTATAGGTCATCACTTACATATGGGATCTAAAAATAAAACAAATGAATTGAATAAATATAACCAAACAAAAATAGACTCAGATATAAAGAACAAACTAATGGTTACCTGTGGAGAGATAGAAGGAGGGAGGGGCAAGATATACGGGTAGGAGACTAAAAAAATTAAAATTACTGTATATAAAATAAATAAATAACAAGGTTATATTGTGCAGCACAGGGAATATAGTTGATATTTTGTAGCAACTACTGAATCACTATGTTGCATACTTGAAACTAATATTGTAAATTAATTATAGGTCACCACCTCCCCTTCACTACCATGGTGGTGGTTTAGTCACTAAGTCATGTCTGACTCTTGTGACCCCATGGACTATAACCCACCAAGCTTCTCTGTCCATGGGATTCTCCAGGCAAGAATACTGGAGTGGGCTGCCATTTCCTTCTCCAGGGGATCTTCCTGACACAGGAATCAAACCTGGGTCCCCTGCATTGCAGGCAGACTCTTGACTGACGGAGCTATGAGGGAAGCAAACTATACTTGAATACAAAAATAATGAAATAAATTAAAAACTGATGAGGCACAATAGAAGAAAAGATAAATAAATGTCAAGCCAAGTTGAGAGCAACCACCAAACTAGAAAACAAAAAGTGGGGATAAGGTGCAGGCAACAGTGAATAGCACCTCGATAAGCAATGACACGGCACCAACAGTGTAACAAACCGGAATTTGGAATCTCAGTGGAGTAGAGAGAGACTGGGCCAAAAAATACAGACAAAAACACCAGCGTGCTTAAAACAACAGAGAAGAACTGGGCGTTCATCTTCATCAGGTATGTACATCACACACCAAACAATATTATTTGAGGATAAACCATGAGAAATTAAAGACGTATTAATATGTTGTAAACCCTACTATATTCATTTAAAAAATCTACTTGAAAACCATGTAATAAACCTGCCGCAGGAAAAATGGAATCATAAAACATTAAATATAAAACAAGGTAGGAGAAAAAGAGGAGAAAAGAAACAAAGAACAACAAACAGAATACAACTAGAAGGATGGTAGCTTTTAAGCCAAACATGTCAACAGCTAAATTAAAAATTAAAGGCCTAGACATTACCAATTAAAAGAAACTGACATACTGAAGAAAAAAGTGAGATACATCTATACACTGTCTATAAGAAACCTTGTAACTATGAACACATAGATAAGCTCAAAGTAAAAATATCAAAACAGGTATATCATGAAAATACTAATTGAAAAAAGGTACAAAGAATATATTAATATAAAGAAGGATATCACAGAGAAATTAGAAAGTTAATTCATCGAAATGTGTAATAACATATATACTAAATGCTGTTAGGTATATACACATTTAGGATTATTATGCATGAAGCAAAAACTAATACATCCTGAAAGGAAAAACAGACAAATCCACAATTATTCTTTGAGACTGAAACAGTCCTCTTTTGGTAATCAATACAGATAGCAGAATAAGTGGACAGAAAATTGTTCAGGATATAGAAACAATTTTATCTAACTGACATGTATAGAACACTGCAATTAACAAGAGCAAAATATACATTTTGAAAGAATGGAAACCCTCACCAAGTTCAATCATGTTATATAGGTCATAAAGCAAATCTTTCCAAATTTAAAAGAACTGAAATTATACAAAGAATGTTCAAACCATAATGAAATTATACCCAAAATAAATTATAGAAAGATTTCTGGAAGACCCCCAAATATTCTGAAATTGAACAACACATTTCTAAATAACCTGAGGTCAAAGAGAAAGTTCCAGAGAAAATAAAATCATTATGCTTTACACCTAAAACTAATGTAATGTCATATGTCAATTATATCTCCAGTTTTAAAAATTGGCACAACTAGACACTTCATTGAATAAAATATATGGAGGGCAAACAGGCATAAGAAGTCTAAAATCATTATCCGGTAGAGAAATGCTAAACTATAATGACATGTCAGTGTGCTGTTCTCAGAATGGCTAAAATAAAAATAAATAAATATAAATGTCAATATCAAAAGCTGGCAAGGATGAAGGGCAACTGAAACTGTCATATACTGTTGGCAAAAAAGCAAGATCGTACAGCCATTTTAAAATTTAATTTGGCAATTTCTTATACATTTAAACATATAGTCCTGAAATTCAACTCCTAGGTATGCATTCAAGTGAAATGACAACTTAAGTTCATATAAACGACGTGAATGTTTACACTGGTTTTACTCATAATCATTAAAAATCCAAACAACCCAACTGTCTGTCAACTGGAGAATGGATAAACAAACTGTGATACATATGCTGGCTGACTATTCAATAATAAAAAGGAATTAACTGCTGTTGTAAGATAGAACAGGCTTCCCAGGTGGCTCAGCAGTAAAGAACCCACCTGCCAATGCAGAAGATACAAGAAATGTGGGATTGATCCCTGGGTTCAGGAAAATGCCCTGGAGGAGGAAAGGGCAACCAACTCCAGTGTTCTTCCCGAGAAAACCCCACGGACAGAGGAGCCTGGGGTCACAAATGAGTGACTGAGCACACACATAAGATCTAACACGACAAAACCTCAACTGTATCACATCAAGTACAAGAAGTCAGATTTGAAAGGCTACTCTCTACATGATTTCACTTACATGATATTCTGGAAATGACCACATCATGGGGACAGAAAACATCAGTGTTTGCTAGGAACTGTGCTTTGGGGATGGTGTTGATCACAGTTGGGTATCTCAGGAAGATTTTCTAGGGTAATGGAACTGCTATTAATGTATCTTGACTGTGATGCTTAATACTTATAGACAACTATAAGTATTAGTCAAAATTGACATGATTCTATACCAAAAATAACAAATTTTATCATCAGTTTCAGTCTGTCAGCTCAGTCGCTCAGTCGTATTCAACTCTTTGTGACCCCATGGACTGCAGCACACCAGGCTTCCCTGTCCAATTTTATCATATATACATTTAAAATATGAAAAATGAATATCATAAACTTTTATGCAGAGCACATCATGCGAAATGCCAGGCTGAATGAAGCCCAGGTTGGAATCAAGATTGCCGGGAGAAATACCAATAACCTCAGATATGCAGATGACACCACCCTTACAGCAGAAAGCGAAGAGGAACTAAGAGCCTGTTGATGAAAGTGAAAGAGCACAGTGAAAAAGCTGGTTTGAAACCCAACATTCAAAAAACTAAGATCATGACATCTAGTCCCATCACTTCAGGGCAAATAGATGGGGAAACAATGGAAACAATGACAGATTTTATTTTCTTGTTTTCCAAAATCACTGCAGATGGTGACTGCAGCCATGAAATTAAAAGACACTTGCTCCTTGGAAGAAAAGCTATGACCAACCTAGATAGCATATTAACAAGCAGAGACAATAACTTTGCCAACAAAAGTCCATATAGTCAAAGCTATGGTTTTTCCAGTAGTCATGTATGGATGTGAGAGTTGGACCATAAAGAAAGCTGAGCACCGAAGAATTGATGCTTTTGAATTGTGGTGTTGGAGGAGACTCTTGAGAGTCCCATGGACTCCAAGGAGATCAAACCAGTCCATCCCAAAGGAAATCAGTCCTGAATATTCATTGGAAGGACTGATGCTGAAACTGAAGCTCCAATACATTGGCCACCTGATGCGAAGAACTGACTCACTGCAAAAGACCCTGATGCTGGGAAAGATTGAAGAAACAAGGAGAAGGGAATGCAATGAGGATTCGATGGTTGGATGCGATGGTTGGATGGCATCATCAACTTGATGGATATGAGTTTGAGCAAGCTCTGGGTGATGGACAGGGAAGCCTGGCATCCTATAGTCCATGGGTCATGAAGAGTCAGACATGACTGAGTGACTGAACTGACTGATACCATAAACAACATCAAGAACAAAAAGAACTAAAAAGACCAAAAATGTATGCTGCTTCCACAAGGTGCACTTAAACAAACAGATGAGTTGAAAGTAAAATAATGGTACAAGATATAACATGCAGAAGAAATCTGGTTTGGTACATTAATATCAGTTAAAGACTGGTAATATCACCAGAGATTAAGATAGCCATTTCCTAATAGTAAAAATAAGATAATTAATCAACAGGACATAAAAATCCTAACTGTGTACACCTAATAACAGATCTCAAAATAATGAAACAATTATTTATGGAATAAAGGATTTTTATGGAATATAAAATATTTATGGAGTATAAACATATAAATCCACAATCACAGTTGGGAGATTTTAGCAACTCTTTCTCAGCACTTGATAAAACAGTTAGACCATAAGTCAGGTAGGACATAGAAGATTTCAACATCTTGAACTGACTGACATTTATGAAGTACTTCAACCAACAAGTGCCAAATACAAAGTCTTTTCAAGTGCATGTGGAATATTCACCAAGATGGCAATATATTGGGATATAAAATGTTTCAATACATTTAAAAGGACTTAACTCATACAGAATATGATCTCAAGCTGCAGTAGAATTGAGGTAGAAATAAAATGTTAAGTAATCCATAAACTTTCCAAATATTTGGACAATTAAGCCACATGCCTTAAATAATACATAAGTCAAAAAAGAAATCACAATTATAAAATATTTTAAAACTAGAAGACAGTAAAAAGGCAACATATCAAAGTCTGTGAAATATATACTATTATCATTCTTAGAAGAAAACTTATAGATTTAAATGTTTATAGAGAAGAAAAATTATTCAAAAATAATGATTGAGGCTTTTACTTTAATTAGAAAAAAATATAAAATAAAACACAAAAGAAACAGAAGAAAATATAAAGTTAAAACAAAACTCAAAGAAATAGAAAATGAACAATAAAGGATATTTCTAAAAAAAAAATCAAAGAATAATTCCTTGAAAAGTTAAAAGGCAAACTCCAGAAAATTATTTGCAACATGTTTTATTTAAAAAGACACTATTTCTAAACACAGGGTCTTCCTGGTGATTCAGTGATAAAGAATGCACCTGCTAATGCAGGAGACGCAGGTTAGATCTCTGAACAACCAAAATACTTATCAGTAGTAGAAAGTCATGGGGATAAACTCTCATACATCCATACAGTAGCACACTATGAAGCTGTGATAAAGAACAAAGACAACCTCATCCCCACTCTCTGCTGCTTACCACAGTGTCTGCCACCACATGTATGCAGAGAGAACAAACAATCTCATAAAAAAATGCATTTAATAAACTATACTTACTTTCATTTAAAAATAGGACCGCTTTTATTTCCAATATTCTGGGAGGTGGGTCATAGAGGATCCTGCTGTGATTTATGTCAGAGAGTGTTTTGCCTATGTTCTCCTCTAGGAGTTTTATAATTTCTGGTCTTACGTTTAGATCTTTAATTCCATTTTATTTTTGTGTATGGTGTTAGAAAGTGTTCTAGTTTCATTCTTTTACAAGTGGTTGACCAGTTTTCCCAGCACCACTTGTTAAAGAGATTGTCTTTTCTCCATTGTGTATTCTTGTCTCCTTTGTCAAAGATAAGGTGTCCATAGGTGCATGGGTTTATCTCTGAGCTTTCTATTTTGTCCCATTGATCTATATTTCTGTCTTTGTGCCAGCAAAAATAAACAAATGGGACCTAATTAAAATCAAAAGCTTCTGCATAACAAAGGAAACTATAAGCAAGGTGAAAAGACAGCCTTCAAAATGGGAGAAAATAAAAGCAAATGAAGCAACTGACAAAGGATTAATCTCAAAAATATACAAGCAACCCCTGCAGCTCAATTCCAGAAAAATAAATGACCCAATCAAAAAATGGGCCAAAGAACTAAACAGACATCTATCCAAAGAAGACATACAGATGGCTAACAAACACATGAAAAGATGCTCAACATCACTCATTATCAGAGAAATGCAAATCAAAACCACAATGAGGTACCATTTCACGCCAGTCAGAATGGCTGCGATCCAAAAGTCTACAAGCAATAAATGCTGGAGAGGGTATGGAGAAAAGGGAACCCTCTTACACTGTTGGTGGGAATGCAAACTATTACAGCCACTATACAGCAGATAAATGGATAAGAAAGCTGTGGTACATATACACAATGGAGTATCAGTCAGACATTAAAAAGAATACATCTGAATCAGTTCTAATGAGGTGGATGAATCTGGAGGCTATTATACAGAGTGAAGTAAGCCAGAAAGAAAAACATCAATACAGCATACTAACGCATATATATGAAATTTAGAAAGATGGTAACGATAGCCCTGTATGCAAGACAGCAAAAGAGACACAGATGTATAGAACAGTCTTTTGGATTCTGTGGGAGAAGGCAAGGGTGGGATGATTTGGGAGTTTAAATTTTTGAAAAAAAAAAAACAAAAACAAAAAGAAGAAGCACTGTCATACTCCATAGTTTTTGCCTTAAAATGTATTTAATGCTAGAAGAGGAAAAAAAAAGACTGCTTCAAAAGAAAAAAAGTCACATCACAAAAGACAAATAATAAAAATAGGATATATAATAAAATGAGAAGAAAAATGTATGTCATGACACATTCAACAGTTAATTTGCCTCATTCTTTAAAAATCACTATGATAGTAACCTGGAGAACTCCATTCCTGTTTATTTTCTCCCCTTTCTAAACTGATGGCAGTAACTTACTGCATGCATCTCATTTTCTGTTCATAGTCTGGCACACCTTCTTACAGGGAGGTATTTATTACCTGCTTTCTCAAAAATTCTGTAACACAAGCTCTGAAATCTCTCCTCCCAAGGTGCTAGTGATGCCTGGGTGGATTCTGTTCAGGTTTTCCCGAAGCCTGATTCATAGCTCATTTATGATTACTCATCCCTTTTAAACTGTCAGTCATTTTCCATAAACTCAACTTGCAAAGCTGGGATAGCCATTTTTCTCTGAACCTGGTTGAATTATAGCCACATCTCCCTGTTATAGCCCTGAATATGCAGTAGTGACACATCACCACGAATAACCTATGCTCATGCAACTTCTGGCATTGCCTTAATCTCAGTTTTCTTCTCCTTTTCTTTTCTTCTTAATTATTTCTGATTTCTCCCCCGAGCTTATGCCAGTAAACTTGATGGTGAGTTTATGCTTCTGGCAATGAAGTCCAGGAAAGTCTCTCTCATCTGGAGTATCTGGCCAAAATAAAGATTCCCAGACCCTGCTCCTGGAGCCTGGGCATCAGTAGGTGCAGTGTGAGGCCCAAGAATATACATTTTCACAAGTACCACCAGCTGATTCTGATGAGCCTTGCCCTGTGTTTAAAAACAACTGCTAAATATTCTGACAGAGAAAACAAAGTAGAAAAATGACATCATTAAAAAAAAATAAATTTCTTTGCTCTCAGTGATTATCTTAAAAATAAATCACAGGATCTTCCTGTTGGTCCAGTGGCTAAGACTACATGCTCCCAGTGCAGGGGGCGTGGGTTCAATTCGTGGTCAGGGTACTGGATCCTCACAAGTTGCAACTAAGGGTTCACATGCCACAACTGTATTCCACATGCCACAACTAAGACCTGTGCAGCCAAAAGTAAACAAATAAATCACAAGGGACATTCTAATAATCTCAGACGGGAGGTCATCACAATATGGCCAGCTGACTTATTATATGGTTAATAGTCTAAGTCAAATGGTTTAATGAATCTGCCCACAGTACAGGTGGCAAAAGAATAGCCATTACCTTGACCCTAATTTACTTTATAAACCAACTTGAGATCACGGTTCAGGAAACACTTGCTGCGACCAATGCTGTATCTACAGAGCAAGGTTAGGTGCAGAATTCAACCTGATATGTATTCGAGACCTTTCTTTTGAATCAGCTCTATCACTGGCACTAATATATTTTAACCTCTACCTAACCCATCTTTAGTAGACAGTTACCTGAATTCACTACTTTACATAACATGTAGAGACCTAGCTTGAAAGTATTGTTAGAATTATCCAAAGTAACGTAACTGTACAATTCCTTTTCTAGCCTGCACAGTTTGAAAATATAGAAAACAAGTCTCTCTTTTTTTTTTCCGCCTCTTTCTTAAAAAACAATTCCATCTTCAGAGCTTCAGAGGCATGCATCTGAAGCCCAAGTCCTTTATAATGGAGAAGTGACATAGAATAGATGAATAGGCCAGTCAGGAAATGTTTGGAATTACTAGTCTTAACATAACTAATTTGCGAGATTTACTATGGACTGAGATCAGCATTCTGGAACACACAGACCTGCTAGAGAACCATGTGACTTTATACATCCTGAGACTTTATCCTGTTTTAATCAGCAGTCATTAATCTCAACAATTTTTCATATTTTTTTAATTTTCCTGAACAGTTATAGCCAAGTTCACACATTCAAAATGTGTTTCTGAAGCTCATTTTTCTGACTCTCAACAAGCCTATGTGATGTCATTTCAAATGTTGCTTATTATTAAGTTGAAATAATTAACTGAACTTGGGACCCTGCTAAAAACTCGCAAAATCTTTTGTTAAAACTGAACTTTCAAAAATAATCTAAGGAGATTTATAAATAACTACTAACAAAAGCATTAAATGTATAAACCTATCACTAATGTATTTTCTGTTTTTCTCATGTCTTAGGTTAAATTACAAACAGGCTTATCCTATCACCTGAATATGAGAAATAAAAACTCATACCACTTAGGTTTCTACTCTCAGTTGGTGTCATATCTTCCTGAAGGAAGATTTTCTTGAAAATAACTTCTACCTATTATCTGTTCTTTGTTGCTCAGCTTTCTTCACAGTCCAACTCTCGCATCCATACCTGACTACTGGAAAAACCATAGCCTTGACTAGACGGACCTTTGTTGGCAAAGTAATGTCTCTGCTTTTCAATATGCTATCTAGGTTGGTCATAACTTTCCTTGCAAGGAGTAAGCGTCTTTTAATTTCATGGCTGCAGTCACCATCTGCAGTGATTTTGGAGCCCCCCAAAATAAAGTCAGCCATTGTGTCCACTGTTTCCCCATCTATTTCCTATTGTGAAGAAAGCTGAGCACTGAAGAATTGATGCTGTTGAACTGTGGTGTTGGAGAAGACTCTTGAGGGTCCGTTGGACTGCAAGGAGATCCAACCAGTCCATCCTGAAGGAGATCAGCCCTGGGATTTCTTTGGAAGGAATGATGCTAAAGCTGAAACTCCAGTACTTTGGCCACTTCATGCGAAGAGTTGACTCATTGGAAAAGACCCTGATGCTGGGAGGGATTGGGGGCAGGAGGAGAAGGGGATGACAGAGGATGAGATGGGGGATGGCCTCTCTGACTCTATGGATGTGAGTNTAACACAAGCTCTGAAATCTCTCCTCCCAAGGTGCTAGTGATGCCTGGGTGGATTCTGTTCAGGTTTTCCCAAAGCCTGATTCATAGCTCATTTATGATTACTCATCCCTTTTAAACTGTCAGTCATTTTCCATAAACTCAACTTGCAAAGCTGGGATAGCCATTTTTCTCTGAACCTGGTTGAATTATAGCCACATCTCCCTGTTATAGCCCTGAATATGCAGTAGTGACACATCACCACGAATAACCTATGCTCATGCAACTTCTGGCATTGCCTTAATCTCAGTTTTCTTCTCCTTTTCTTTTCTTCTTAATTATTTCTGATTTCTCCCCCGAGCTTATGCCAGTAAACTTGATGGTGAGTTTATGCTTCTGGCAATGAAGTCCAGGAAAGTCTCTCTCATCTGGAGTATCTGGCCAAAATAAAGATTCCCAGACCCTGCTCCTGGAGCCTGGGCATCAGTAGGTGCAGTGTGAGGCCCAAGAATATACATTTTCACAAGTACCACCAGCTGATTCTGATGAGCCTTGCCCTGTGTTTAAAAACAACTGCTAAATATTCTGACAGAGAAAACAAAGTAGAAAAATGACATCATTAAAAAAAAATAAATTTCTTTGCTCTCAGTGATTATCTTAAAAATAAATCACAGGATCTTCCTGTTGGTCCAGTGGCTAAGACTACATGCTCCCAGTGCAGGGGGCGTGGGTTCAATTCGTGGTCAGGGTACTGGATCCTCACAAGTTGCAACTAAGGGTTCACATGCCACAACTGTATTCCACATGCCACAACTAAGACCTGTGCAGCCAAAAGTAAACAAATAAATCACAAGGGACATTCTAATAATCTCAGACGGGAGGTCATCACAATATGGCCAGCTGACTTATTATATGGTTAATAGTCTAAGTCAAATGGTTTAATGAATCTGCCCACAGTACAGGTGGCAAAAGAATAGCCATTACCTTGACCCTAATTTACTTTATAAACCAACTTGAGATCACGGTTCAGGAAACACTTGCTGCGACCAATGCTGTATCTACAGAGCAAGGTTAGGTGCAGAATTCAACCTGATATGTATTCGAGACCTTTCTTTTGAATCAGCTCTATCACTGGCACTAATATATTTTAACCTCTACCTAACCCATCTTTAGTAGACAGTTACCTGAATTCACTACTTTACATAACATGTAGAGACCTAGCTTGAAAGTATTGTTAGAATTATCCAAAGTAACGTAACTGTACAATTCCTTTTCTAGCCTGCACAGTTTGAAAATATAGAAAACAAGTCTCTCTTTTTTTTTTCCGCCTCTTTCTTAAAAAACAATTCCATCTTCAGAGCTTCAGAGGCATGCATCTGAAGCCCAAGTCCTTTATAATGGAGAAGTGACATAGAATAGATGAATAGGCCAGTCAGGAAATGTTTGGAATTACTAGTCTTAACATAACTAATTTGCGAGATTTACTATGGACTGAGATCAGCATTCTGGAACACACAGACCTGCTAGAGAACCATGTGACTTTATACATCCTGAGACTTTATCCTGTTTTAATCAGCAGTCATTAATCTCAACAATTTTTCATATTTTTTTAATTTTCCTGAACAGTTATAGCCAAGTTCACACATTCAAAATGTGTTTCTGAAGCTCATTTTTCTGACTCTCAACAAGCCTATGTGATGTCATTTCAAATGTTGCTTATTATTAAGTTGAAATAATTAACTGAACTTGGGACCCTGCTAAAAACTCGCAAAATCTTTTGTTAAAACTGAACTTTCAAAAATAATCTAAGGAGATTTATAAATAACTACTAACAAAAGCATTAAATGTATAAACCTATCACTAATGTATTTTCTGTTTTTCTCATGTCTTAGGTTAAATTACAAACAGGCTTATCCTATCACCTGAATATGAGAAATAAAAACTCATACCACTTAGGTTTCTACTCTCAGTTGGTGTCATATCTTCCTGAAGGAAGATTTTCTTGAAAATAACTTCTACCTATTATCTGTTCTTTGTTGCTCAGCTTTCTTCACAGTCCAACTCTCGCATCCATACCTGACTACTGGAAAAACCATAGCCTTGACTAGACGGACCTTTGTTGGCAAAGTAATGTCTCTGCTTTTCAATATGCTATCTAGGTTGGTCATAACTTTCCTTGCAAGGAGTAAGCGTCTTTTAATTTCATGGCTGCAGTCACCATCTGCAGTGATTTTGGAGCCCCCCAAAATAAAGTCAGCCATTGTGTCCACTGTTTCCCCATCTATTTCCTATTGTGAAGAAAGCTGAGCACTGAAGAATTGATGCTGTTGAACTGTGGTGTTGGAGAAGACTCTTGAGGGTCCGTTGGACTGCAAGGAGATCCAACCAGTCCATCCTGAAGGAGATCAGCCCTGGGATTTCTTTGGAAGGAATGATGCTAAAGCTGAAACTCCAGTACTTTGGCCACTTCATGCGAAGAGTTGACTCATTGGAAAAGACCCTGATGCTGGGAGGGATTGGGGGCAGGAGGAGAAGGGGATGACAGAGGATGAGATGGGGGATGGCCTCTCTGACTCTATGGATGTGAGTCTGGGTCAACTCCGGGAGTTGGTGATGGACAGGGAGGCCTGGCATGCTGTGATTCATGGGGTCACAAAGAGTCAGACACGACTGAATGACTGAACTGAACTGATAACCTGTTCTTCATAAAAGTTATACCTTTTATCCAGAAATAGTCAAGAGAAAAAGGAATCAAAAGAAAAATAAACATTTTTAACTTACACTATGAAACTGATTTTTATCAAGTTTTATTTTAACAAAGAATGGTTCTGAACTATTTTACTGTACTTGTAGGAATTGATGTTAGAATAAATTGTTCCATAAATACATAGAATTTTAGGAGTAAAGATATTCATGTATGGTGGCATTTCTTATAAAGCAAATATTACAAACAGCCTAAGTGAGGTTGGTTAAAAAAATAGTTAATCTATATACTGTGTGGCTATTATAAAAATTGTGTTGCAGAAATATGTAAGGGCAAGGAAATATGTTTATGACATTTCAAGTAAAAAAAAAAAAAGCTATGTCATCAGTGTTTAAAACATAATTATGACCTTTTAATGCAATACAGAGGATAAACAGTTACTCTTCTTACTATATAAGCTCAGTACAAAAGAAGAGACCAACAACATAGGACTAAATACTTAAGAGAAAAATAGAGGGGGAATTGATACATATATATCATTGACTGTGCTGCATGGCTTGTGAGATCTTAGTTCCCCAATTAGGGATTGAACCTGGGTCCTCCACAATGAGAGCATGAAGTCCAAATCTCTGGACTGCCAGGGAATTTTTAACAGAGGTAAGAATATAATTAGAGCGTATACAGAAAGGGAAATATAAATGGCTTTAAGACGTATGAAATGTATTCAACATACATCATTAAAAGAAAACCCACAATGATATTCCATTTTTTAGGTATCAGAATGGCAAGGGGTGAAACATTTTGAGAAGACACTGTGTTGCTAAGAGTATAATGAACATATATTCTCCTAAACTAGTAGAAATACAAATTGGTTTAACACATCCAGAGTGCATTTTTGCAGGATCTATCAAAATTACATAAACTTTGACCCACTGATTCTTCTAATAATGTACCATACATACAAATAAATTACTTATTACCCAAGAATATTCGTTTCTATACTGTCTCAAGTAGCCAACATTTTGGAACAACCTGAAAGTTCAATTAAAGTTAAATGAAAACATCCTCCAAATTGGAATCTCGGGTAACCATTAAAAAAAAAAAAAAAAAAAAGGCAAATCTATATAATGACATGATGATAGTTTCCAATCTAGCAAGTCAAAAAGGTGAGGTTTTGTATGTATAGTCAAGACTGTCATTCCTGTAAGAAATGAATGGTGAAACAGCTAAAGTACCTGCGTTTCTCTATTAGGTTGGTGCAAACGTAATTGCGGTTTTGGATCGCGAATTTTAAATCATTACAAGTAGGCGCAAACACTTCTTTATTATACAAAACAGGAACCATTACAATCCACACATTTTTACCAACAAGAAATAAGTTTGTTTATTTCTTTAGTGTAAAAATTCGTCCCTCAGGATTTGAGGAACTCTTGGAAAGCATTTCCTGCCTCCTGTGATTGTGGAAGAATTTTCCCTGCAAAAAGTTGTCAAGATGTTTGAATAAGTGGTAGCTGGTTGGCAAGAGGTCAGGTGAATGTGGAGGATGAGGCAAAACTTTGTAGACCAATTCATTCAACTTTTAAAGTGTTGGGTGTGTGACATGTGTTGTCATGGAGATGAATCGGGCCCTTCCTGTTGACCAATGCTGGCTATAGGCACTACAGTTTTTGGTGCATCTCACTGCTTCGCTGAGCATACCTCTCAGATGTAATGGTTTCACCAGGATTCAGAAAGCTATACTGGATCAGACAAGCAGTAGACCACCAAACAGTGACTATGACCATTTCTGGTGCACGTTTGGCTATGGTAAGTGCTTTGAAACTTCTTAGTCCAACCACTGAGCTGGTTGTCACAGGTTGTCTTATAAAATCCACTTTTCATCGCATGTCACAGTCCGACGTGCATGTGACATTGCACGTCACAATTCTATGCTTCATTGTTGTTGCATTGTTGTTGTTTTTTGAGGCAGGGGATTCCCTCCTAGCTCAGTGGTACAGAATCCACCTGCCAAGCAGGAGCCGCAGAAGACGCAGGTTCCATCTCTGGGTGGGGAAGATCCCTTGGAGGTGGGCATGGCAACCCACTCCACTATTCTTGACTGGAGGCTCTCTTGGACAGAGCAGCCTGGTGGGGCTACAGTCTGTAGGATAGCCAAGAGTCAGACACACCTGAAGCAACTGAGCACATGCAGCTCACAAGGCACCCACTTATCAAGCTTTTTCATGTTTCCAATTAGCTTCAAATGTCAAATGGTTCTGAGCTCATCAGCAACTTCTCCTTTAGTTGTAAAAGGGTCAGCTTCAGTGATGGCTCTCAATGGGTCACTGTCAACTTCTGACAGACAGCCACTATGTTCCTTATCTTCAAGGCTCTAGTCTCCTTTGCAAAACTTTCTTGAACCACCACTGCACTGTATTAGCAGTTCCTGGGCCAAATCATTGTTGATGATCTGAGTTATCTCTGCTGCTTTGCAACCCATTTTGAACTTAAATAAGAAAATCACCCGAATTTGCTTTTGTCTAACATCATTTCCCTAGTTTAAAATAAATATAAACAGCAAGTAGTAAATCACTAACAAACAAAAATAAATAAATAAAGCAAGAAATGTGCATTAAAATGATGTTCAACACAACCACATTTACTTAGGAATATACCGCAGTATCAAACAGCAAACTCAACAATGCAAAAACCACAATTACTTTTGCACCAATCTAATATCTGCATATGGCAACCCTGGAGGAATACATTAATCTCTGGAAATCATTGTCCCCTAGAAAGACTGCAAAGGGTCACTGGTGGGAGAAGATTTAATTTTCATTGCATGTCCATATGCACTATTTGATTTATTTACCAAGTTTGTGGGGGCTTCCCTAGTGGATCTGTGGCAAAGAATCTGCATGCCAATGCAGGAGACATGGGTTCAATCCCTGGGTTGGGAAGATACACTGGAGAAAGAAACAGCAACCCACTCCACTATTCTTGCTGGAAAAATCTCGTGGACAGAGGAGCCTGGCGGGCTATAGTTCTAGGGAGTTGCAAGAGAGTTAGACCCTACTTAGCGCCTAAACAACAACCAAGTTTGTGTATGATACTTTGTATCATTATTTATTTCATTTATGTATGTACTTAGTTAATAGTTGTTTTTAAATTATCAGATATGGAGAAGAAACACTGATGGAGAGAAAGATTCCTAAAAGGATCATAGGGCTTTGAATCTGGCATCAGCAGCTCCTTCTCCGTGGGATCTTGGGAAAGGACTCTCCTTACTCTGGACCACCTTCTCTCTCCCTAAGGAGAATCACAGAATTCACTTTTCACTTGTGGGAATCTGAGTTTCTAGTTGTTTTCAAAACACATACTTGCTTTCAAATATCACACAAAATAACAGGTGTCTCAGCTACCAGAATTACAAATATCCTCTCCCCTGTCACTCACACTTTACAAGGCTATTTGCTTGGGAAACTGTCTCAGGCAACAATTTTCTGAGCACTGGCTTAAACACAAGGCTAGGTTAAGTACTAGAAATATAAGAGTATAAGACATCCCAGTTATTGAATGCCAACTAAATGCCAGGTACTGGATGAGGTGTTTTTTATAATTGTATCTTGTGATGTTCACATCAACCCAGTACTCTGTAGGCATTATCAGTATCTTCATTTTTACAAATGAGCAGGTGGCAACTAAAAGGGGTAAGTTACTTGCTGGCAAAGGTCACCCAATTAAGAAGCAATCCCATTGAGAGCTAAAACCCAGTCTGCACGATACCAGGCCTGAGCTATTTTTCACCATAATTCCAGCCCATGGCACCTAATTTGCTGGGAGAGGAAGACAAACAGATGCTTGATCAGTAATGGGGCAAGTACTGTGAGAGAACCTCCAAGTAGGTCTGATGGAGATTTGCATGAAGCTGGCACTCAGGAAGCATACTGCTCTTTTCCAGCGGGATGTTTGTAGACTTCTTCCTATAGGTCAAGTGAATGGTGAAACTGCCAGTTTTCAAAGCAAACCTTGACCATGAGATGAACTCAGCCTGAAACGCGGCTACACAAGTGACTTGGTACCATGACAGACAGCCATTCAACTGGATGTCACAGGAATTTTCTCTGAGGTTTCAGAGGCAGGGAGACCTTGACTCAACTCACATCTGGTACTCAGCAGCTTTGTAACACTAGTCTCGAGACTTAACTCCTCTGAGCCTCACGTTCCTACTTGGCAAAATGCATATGAAATGAAAAAATGGAAAGAAAAATAATGTGGAAAAATGAACATGAAGCTCCTGTCATAAAGTAGGCATTCAATAAACAGTCATCATATTCTCATATAGGCTTGGATCTATCAAAATAACCCGAGATTGCACGGGCGAGTACTTCAGTAGAAATAGAATCATTGAGAATTGCATAATTTGTTTCCTGAAAGTCAGTGTATCAGTGTTTTGTTTGAGAAACATCTGATATAATGCTTATAGCCTGAGAATTTCTCCCACTTCCTTCAGACTTTGATCATTTATACCTCCAATAATTATGGATCATGAGTAAATTCTTAGCCTCATCTTGTACCCTCTCCACCCATTTTTCTTTCAAATACGCAAAGATGCCAGGGGATGCTGTGTTTGCTAAGGTTCTTGGGTGACCTCCTCTTAGGCAGGAAGACTGTATCGAGGTGAATGCCTTTCTTCACCTTATGTTGCCAAGGGGTCTTGTCAAAATCATAAGCAATCCTAAAATGAGGGGAGTGGAGGTCACCTGAGGAAAAAGAGAAAATCCAAGTCCCAAAGAAAAGCTGATAATTAAAAAATGAATTTCCTTCTTGAGTGTACAATATGTCTCTTGAAAAAGTGACTTGTGTCTAGAAGTTTTATGTCTACATTCAATAAGCTGCATTTCAAGCAGCATTTCTTCTTCGATCCTTTGAGCTCCTTTAATACATCAGATGGGTTTTTAATACCCACAGGAATATATAAACTCTTTCCAAACTAAACAAATGGAGGGCAAGCTGGAGAGTTAATAAACACACATCTATAGGGTTTTGGCAACTTGCTAAGCCACTTCAGGTGCAGCACTGGGAAGCCCAAGGGAGGAACACAGACAGCCCTTTGAGGCAGGGGAGGTGGGCGTCACAGCACAAGCAGCCATCAGGATGGAGACAATGCACCGCAGAAAGGCCGCTCGCAAAGGTCAGCAGTGTGGACGCAGCTCTGCACTCCTCCATCCCGCCCGCAAATAAACATTCTGAAAATATTCTTTGGCTCTGCTGGTCTCCTACCCTCCGGCATGGAAGAGGAAAGCCTCACTGTGCTCTGAGCCCAGACAAACTTACCTGTGCCCCCACCCAGCTTTCGCACACACACATTAAGAAACGTACAAATGGGAAATTGCTGTGAGACTAATTCATGTCAGGTCGAGACCTGCCTACTCATTACAGGCATGTGGCCCTCTCATTTTGCATCATGGACTCTTCAGGGAAAACAGTAATTTACAGCATTTCCTGAACTAAAACCTCTCCAAACAAGGCTTATCAAAGGGCAAGTGAAGATAGTAACATCTACACAACAATGGCCGTTCTATCTGGAACCTCTAAAGTTGTAATCATCATTGCTTTTGGAAATAGGGCACTTTTCCCTCTTTAAGTATTTGAGAAAGAGAATCAGAAGTCCTGTCTCCAGTATAGTGATTTACTGAATTGAGACTCAGAAGAATTGATACAAAAATCAATCAGAGGTTTTAATCCCAATTATTCTAATGTTTTGGGACCACATTTTCATCTTCTGGCAATATTTCAACAATTCAAAATAAAGCTATCAAGATAAGCATTTACTTCTCCCTCCTCCCTTTAAAATTTTAAAGCCAAGATGTATTTAGCAACCAAAAACATACAGCACTAACTAGGTTGTTCACTCTAAGAGCTAATATTAAATGATTCAAGCCTAGCTCCATACCGTAATATGAAAAGAAGGTAGCTCTTTATTAAAGGATGAGTGGCAGGTCATCAATATTACATGACACACTGGTGAAAAACTTAGACTTGATAGAGCCCTATTTTAAGTATTTGGTGATGGAAAGAATCACATCCTTTTAGAATCCAGGAGTTATTCCAATATACCACCTTCTGAGATGCATGGACTTGACACTGTAAAACTCAAAGGCAGAGGAACTATTTTGATTTCGGTGATATATGCTTTGCACATTGCCAGCCAACATGGTGAGATCTAAGTGAGTAAATGACACCAAGAGAAAACCTGGAGAAAAATAAAGTGCATAACCCTCAGTCTTCAAAGGAAAGAACTTGACCCTTGGTGTTAATTTCACTGTAGAGTAGGAAGATCGTCTTGTTTGGAACTGAATTAAAGCCTGCTGAAAAGGGTCGATGATTATTTCATGGGAAATTGAATCACATTTATTTACACATTTAAAACAAGATTGAGTACAGTAGTTTGGCAAGAATCTATAAAGCAGGAGATACAAAAATATTTCAACAAATTAGTGTATGCTTATAAATTAAGTGGTTAAAAACTGTTACATTTTAACACCTACAAATTATATTATTCATGACACTAATGTACTCCCACTGGCAAAGTCTGTATCTAATTTGTGTAATGAAATATCTGATCACTATTGAATATGTGTAGTCCCTAATTCAGAATTCCAAATTTTTTATGAACCGAGAGCTCAAGTAGATCCAAGAAGTGGCAAAATTCCAAGATCTACTTTATCTAGGACTGTCTCATTGGAGAAAAAAAAAACCTCACCAACTACTTTTCCTGATTGAAACTATTAATTTTACCTTCCAGGCTAAGAAATCTGGAAGAGGGGACTGACTGGAGTTCTGTGGCTTTCCTACAATGCTGTCAACACAGATGGGTGTGCTATAAAAATATCTCCCATTTATGAAGCATTTACTCTGGGCTGAGCACTGTGATAAATATGGGGCTACAATTTTCTTTTTTTATCCCACATACAGATCCTGTGGGACAGGTATCACAGCCCTTTCAGAGATGAGCGGATTGAAACCTACAACACTTACTGGTTAAAATCTTTGCATGCTTAAGTGCCGCAGCCCAGATGATGGCCCAGTCCCAGAATCTATTCTCTCAGTCTTTACTCCAGGAAGACACCATGTCCCCCTTGTGCAGTGGGTGCGTTTTATAGGTTGTTTCCAGAAGACCCACTTGGTCACAAACCCTGCAGGGCATTCGCTGAGAACGGTCTTGAAGAATCTGCGGTAAATCGCCCACCCAGCCTAAGACCTCAACAGGAAATTGGATTCGTTTGTAGGAAAATGGAATCCCTGAACTATGGTTCTCTGAACTGTAGCCCATGAAACATGTCAACACAGCTTCGAGACCAATTACTTTCTTTCAGTTCAGCGGATAAATGAAAGGCGCGTGGGGAGAAGTGATGAGAGAAGAAAAGTGTAGCCACAGCTTTTGGGGCTTCCAGGCAGATGAGCAAAACTTGTGTGCAGATCCGAAAGTGAAACTGATGGCAACATAATTCTTATGAAAAGCAGTGAGTAATACTACCCCAAAAAAGGACAGACACACACAGAGACACACAAAACAACAATATAAAAATCTAATTTGCCTTAGAAAGTAGTATCTTGCCAGCACTGAAATGTGACAAGAGTTTTAAAGCTCTGGCATTAAATATGTGACACATGTTTAATTTCATTCTGATTAATTATTTTGTAAATTGTTAAAATATTTAACTCAGCAATTGATTCCCATTCCAAGGGAACCTTTGTGGATCCCTTTCTCATCAAAGGATGAGGGGGTATCAAGAAAAACAGCAATGGACTGGAAAATAGTTAAAACATCACGTTCTTTTAGATATTCAATTTTGTTAAGCTTGTTGACAGTCAAAAATGCCCAGGAAATATGGCTTGAGTTGTTTTAGATTGCTGTTTGAATAACAGATTAATTTAATAATCAGTGGGATATTGAATGACGAAAATTATTGGTTAAAGTAGCCAAACCACCAACCCTAATGACATTCTTATGTAAATTCTTATTTTCTTTTAGGCTCCTGCATTCTTAATAAACCCTATATTTTTGAAAATCCTTTTTTAAACATTGCATACTGTCCCTCTGTTAAAATATATTTGTCTATGCTATAGACAGATAAATGTCCACTTTTGGAGTTGCCAATGTGATGGTTTCTATTTAGAGCAACTGAGTCACCTCTTGATGGTTTTTCCATATAAAACCAACAAGGGCTTCTGGAAACAGGACACAGAGACTAAGCTGGGAGCAGCCAGTCTTCAAAGACTGCTGGAGACCAAAGAGACTTTTGTGATATGGCCAGAACCACCTGACACGCTTTCCTGAGTTTTACCAAGATGTGTAGACACCAGGGTTATCTGATGCCTGACAATCTGAAGATAGTTAGCGACAGCCGCCAGCAGACTGCCGCACGAGGCGCATTCCGCGGGAAGCGCACAGTGCTCTGGTTGCTCCATGGCTTGCCATTGCTTGTGGAGGAAAGTAATCGCTGCCTTGAAAATGGTTTGTAATGGACACAGCTTTGTATGTTCCACTGCGGGAGGCGAGATGTTTTTCTTTGAAAAAGATCCTAGTGCGTAATTTTTGAAATACTGTAATTTTCACCAAACTCAGTTTCCAACGTACTCATCGCCAAATGCTGTAGAATTGTGTTATTTTTGAATGTCACTGCTGCTGACCTGAAGTTACCTATGAAGCTAGTCAAAAATTAGTAATATTTTAGAGAACTCGTCCTGCAAAAGCTCATTCTTTCCAACGCAAAAGTTGACAAATTTCTACACGCATAGAATGTAAAGCAAATGGGCAAATTCAGCTGCCTGTTTGCCACCAAACCTATTGGCCATTGTACTGAAAAGTCTACCTGCTGTCACAAAGGGACCGTCAACAAAAGCCGATAACAGTATTTCCATCATTGACATACTGCATTTGAAGAATACAAAGCTCATACAAAATGCAAAATGCTATCTTCATTCTTTAATAAATACATACATCTTCTAATAAATTTTACTTCATAAAATGGAACAAGGAAAGACACAGAGAATGAGACATGCGAAAACAAAAATAAAAGATTTAATCCTTCAAAAGCTGTCAGTGAGACTATTTTTTATGAATCTATTTTGATGTGATAAGAGCATCATATCAAAAATTTGTAACAAAGCCTCACAAAAATTTTTGGATTAGGAAAAAAAAAAGNGGTCACCTTATCTTTGACAAAGGAGACAAGAATATACAATGGAGAAAAGACAATCTCTTTAACAAGTTGAGGGCCTTGCTCATGGAAGCTTGGTCACCCCGTGTCATTCTTTCTTTCATTTTCAAGCTGACTCCCTGGAGCACAGGGGCCCTCTGAGTTCACTTCTCTGCCCGGGCTTCTAAGACCCAGCCGAGAGGGTGCCCAAGGTGGGGCACCCTCCGCTATTTGGGAAGGTGTTTGTGGCCTACGTGAACAGAACAAGGCCTGTGCTGGGGCTTTATTGGCTTTCTGTGTAAACCAAGGAATATCAGCCTCTCTCTCTCCTCTATTTTCTTAACTGCAATATTCTTTCTTTATCTCTCTCTGTATCTCTAAATAAATCTCAGTTGCCAATGCCACCACACTTTGGATACCCTGGATCCAACTGGGGCTGGACCCCGGTACATTATCTTTGACAAAGGAGGCAGGAATACACAATGGAGAATAGATAATCTCTTTAACAAGTGATGCTGGGAAAACTGGCCAACCACTTGTAAAAGAATGAAACTAGAACATTTTCTAACACCATACACAAAAATAAACTTAAAATGGATTAATGATCTAAATGTACAACCAGAAACTATAAAACTCCTAGAGGAAAACATAGGCAAAATACTTCACAACATAAATCAGAGCAGGAACCTCTATGACCCACCTCCCAGAATATTGGAAATAAAAGCAAAAATAAACAAATAGGACCTACTTAAAATTAAAAGCTTCTTCNAAACTATAAAACTCCTAGAGGAAAACATAGGCAAAATACTTCACAACATAAATCAGAGCAGGAACCTCTATGACCCACCTCCCAGAATATTGGAAATAAAAGCAAAAATAAACAAATAGGACCTACTTAAAATTAAAAGCTTCTTCACAACAAAAGAAACTATAAGCAAGGTGAAAAGACAGCCTTCAGAATGGAAGAAAATAATAGCAAATGAAACATCTGAAAAGAACTAATCTCAAAAATATACAGGCAACTCCTGCACCTCAGTTCCAGATAAAATATGACCCAATCAAAAAAAGGGCCAAAGAACTAAACAGACATTTCTCTAAAGGACATACAGATGGCTAACAAACCTGTGTGTCTTTCAATTCTGGTTTCCTTGGTGTTTATGCCCAGCAGTGGGATTACTGGGTCGTATGGCAGTTCAGTTTCCAGTTTTTTAAGGAATATCCACACTGTTTTCCATAGTGGCTGTACTAGTGTGCATTCCCACTAACAGTGTAAGAGGGTTCCTTTTTCTCCACACCCTGTCCAGCATTTACTACTTCTAGACTTTTGGATAGCAGCCATTCTGACTGGTGTGAGAGGGTACCTCATTGTGGTTTTGATTTGCATTTCTCTGATAAGGAGTGATGTTGAGCATCTTTTCATGTGTTTGTTAGCCATCTATATGTCTTCTTTGGAGAAATGTCTGTTTAGTTCTTTGGCCCATTTTTTGAATGCGTCGTTCATTTTTCTGGAATTGTGCTGCACGAGNCTGATGCTGGGAGGGATTGGGGGCAGGAGGAGAAGGGGACGACAGAGGATGAGATGGCTGGATGGCATCACTGACTCGATGAACGTGAATCTGAGTGAACTCCGGGAGTTGGTGATGGACAGGGAGGCCTGGCGTGCTGTGATTCATGGGGTCGCAAAGAGTTGGACACGACTGAGTGACTGAACTGAACTGAATAAAATGTTTAGTTAAAAAGAAAGAAAAGGGACTTCCTTGGTTAGCCAGTGGCTAAGACACCCAATACAGGGTGCCGAGGTTCCATCCCTGGCAGGGAAACCAGATCCCACATGCCACAACTCAGTCCACATGACCCAACTATTATTAAAAGATCCCCATGCCACAATGAATACTGAAGCTCCCGAGTGCTGCAACCAAGAATCCTGCTGCAGTCAAATACAGAAAAAAATAATTAATTTAAAAAAAAAAAAAAAAAGGAAAAGCCCAAGTCCCTGTTTCTCTCCTCACTCAGACCCCAGAACCTTTACTGTTTTTCGCCTCCATAGTTTTTGACAAAGCTGCTGGGCAGCGGCCTTGAAATACAGCTTTGAAAGCAAAATCTTATCTTTTCACTGCTGCCAGCAAATTGTACATGGCCTTCTGAACTTCCCAACCTCCTGTGAGTTTTCAACCCACACTCCTGCAGGTGGAATTTACACTGTGAAACAGACTGGTCATGGGAGGTGTCAGTACCTCCACATCTACTTCATTATCTTATCCATCCCTGACTTCCCTAAAGCACCCTCCACAGATTCTAGGATGTAGCAGGAACACATTTACCTCCCAGTGGATGAAAGGTGGTCTTCTGTTTAGTTTGAAATCTTTATTTTCATCAAGCAGCATTCATCTCTGGTTTCTAACTGCCAGTCGACAAGGAAAAATACTGATTGTCCTAGCAGTTGTCCATCTTGGTTCTATTTGTTTTCTCACTTAGAATGGAAATGAGAAGGTTAACTTACTCCTCTAAGTATGATCATCTATCATCTGTTAAGCGATATTGGCCACCTCATGGAGTTTGTAGTCATGATGACTGGAGAGATGATACCGCTCTGCTCAGAAGGTTTCATGAGTATTATAAAACCGATAGAGTCACTTGACAGAGCCACAGAGCCATGAATAGTCAACAGTACTTAAGTTATACATGAACTGTTCATCTGAGAGACCTCTTTCTCCCGGAAATGCCATACAAGTGAATTGATGGTAGACTATGAAAAGACACATTCACATTTCAACAGAATGGTTTCTGAAGGTTAAAAATTTTTTATACTAAGTTGGTATGGTATTATACTTGTGTTAAGTGTGGCCGTGGGCTTCCCTGGTAGCTCAGCTGGTAAAGAATCCACCTGCAATGCAGAAGACTCTGGTTCGATCCCTGGGTTGGGAAGATCTGCTGGAGGAGGGATAGGCTACCCATTTCAGTGTTCTGACCTGGAGAATTCCATGGACTGTATAGACCATGGGGCCGCAAAGAGTCAGACACAACTGAGTGACTTTTACTTTCAGTTAAGTGTGGCCATATATTGAGTACTTACTCTCTTCCAAGCATTATGTAAATTCACAGCATAAATTTTCCCAGTTACATCTTACAAAAAGCCAATGCTGTGCTCACTATTATTATCCCCCAAATTACCCATGAAGAAGCTGAGTTTCAGAGAGTTTTGTTTTTCACTCAAGGTCCCACAATTTGCAGTTCATGACATTAGGACTCACACTCTGAACTCTCTGATTCCGTAGGCCTTGCACTAAACCACTGTACTTCAGTGCTTGCCTGTGATGGTTCTAAAGTCCTCAGCTGCTACAGTGGACTATAAGATGGTGCACTGGGCAAAGATAGAAGCTGTTCTCTTCTACACACTTAGAGATGCTGGATGAAATAATAAAACAAAATAAGTGTGTTTAAATGCAAAAGAACTTGCACATTTATAGGCTAAGTGTAAAATCCTGGTAATCTGCTGCTGTCCAGGACTCTGAATGGGATAAAGAATATTAGTGTGAGAAAACTTTAAGCCTAAACTACATGCTGCTTAGGAAAAATATTGATTCTAGTTATACAATGCAGGGACTCCTAAATACAAAAACTTACATAACAATTATTCCCATGCAGTCATACCAATAGGACACATAATCGAAGCCCAAGTGTTAAGTCTAGTATGAGAAGAAACCCAGGTTCTAATCTCTTCCCACAAAAATAATAAATAGTAAAGATTAGTTCACAGTCAAAAATGACAAAACACATGAGAAATGATCAACCAGGAAAGAAAGCAGACACAAGAAACAACAGGATTGGTACACTCAGAAAGTTAACTATTAAAATAATCTTAAAAGGCCTTTACTATTGTGTGTAGAAACTTAAGATTAAGGCTCTATGTAAAAAAACACAGATTTTAGTAAAAGCAAATAAAACTTCTAGAAACAAACAAACAAACAAAAAACCTTATTAAGATCGCAATGGATTCTCTGCACACCTGAAAATAATACAAAATTGTAAACCAACTATACTTTTTAAAAAAAATGCAATACTTCAAAAAAAATCTTAGTGGACTCTTTAAGCAGCAGACTAGATACAATCAAAAGGAAATTAGTGAACTGTAATATGCTTAAGGAAATCATATAGAATAAAGTACACAAACAAAAATACATTTAAATTTAAAAACACTTTAGTGATACATCAGAACATTAAAGAGACACACTTTAAAAACCATCAGAGAGAAATGAAAAGCCAGACTACTTATAAAGATGCAAAAATAAAAGTCATAAGACAATGGAATAGGATTTTTAAAATATCAATTTAGATAGTATGAAGTTAAACTATCACTTAGAGTACATATAAAATAAGAATTTAAATAAAGAATGAGATAATTTGTTACTCCCAGATCATTCTTGAAAACAATTTCTAATATACCAAAGAACCAAAAACAATGGTTTTAAAAAAGGCAATGGTAAGTAAACAAAGTAGTAAGCATCTCATTTACTATAGGCAGCAATAATAATAATAATATATTTGGTAGGTTAAGAACACAATAGAACTAAAATGTTACAAAATGCTACATGAAAGAGATGAGATATAATCCATGCCAAAGGTCCTAAGGCCTTGTTTGTTCTGGAGGAACAGATCTTCTTGGAAGGAAGAGGTCCTTACCAACTGAAACAGAATGTATACTTTACTGGAATACGCTAGTATACTAATAAGAGAAAAAAAGGAATGGAGAAAACAGAATGAATATAATAGGTGGCAAAAAAGAAAGAAAAAATAAAAGAAAAAAACATGGGGAAGAAAAAAAATGATAATAGAAATGCTTCCAAACTGACTGGCAAGCACAGTAAATTTTAAGATTAAATCTGCCAATAATAGAGATAATAAAATTTTAAATCCAGCTACATTCTGTTTATAATTGTAATGCATCATGACAGAAAAGTAAAAAATGTATGTGTGTGGGGTAAATGTGCCTAGGAAATATTATCTAAAGAAGAAGTCCTAATCCTATGCTATTAGCAAACAAAAGAGGCATTAAAGCATAAAGCACTTCCATATAAAGAGGGTTATTACACAAAAGATAAAAGGAATGGTTTATTAGGAAGCTGTACCACTCTTGAACAGAAATGTCCATGGTAACATAGCTTCACAATATAGAAAGCAAAACAAAGTGAATGACATGAAAAAATGGAAAAATACATAAGCCTGGTGAGAGCTTGACATCTAAAATAGACCAAGAAAAGAAGTCTGAAACAC
This sequence comes from Neotragus pygmaeus, assembly GCA_006410875.1. Taxonomy (NCBI): domain Eukaryota; kingdom Metazoa; phylum Chordata; class Mammalia; order Artiodactyla; family Bovidae; genus Neotragus; species Neotragus pygmaeus. The sequence continues at coordinate 232,541 of SJYV01027390.1, forward strand.
AATAAACACACCTGATCCAATGGATACATATTAATCTCTACACTCAGCTTTTAGAGAATAAAACTTGCTTTTAAAACCACAGAAACAAATACTAGAATACAAAGCAAATCTCCACACATATTAAAACACATTTGTTATGTAGACAACACTGTCATTTAGTTAGATATCAATAATTTTAAAAAGCCTCAAAACCCATACATTAGGAAATCTTAAAACACTATTTAAAAATTTACAGATCAAAAAAAAAAAAGTTAGAAAACTGTTAGAGCTGAATAACAATGAAACTATATTAAATTTACAAAGATAAGATGGAATGTAGAGAGAAATCATATATATATATATAGTATATATATATATACATATATATATGTAGGTTTACATACAAATGAAACAGAAAGTCAAAGAAACAGAGAATGAAGCAAACTCAATGATGATTCTTTGGAAAGAAAAACAAAACAGATATATCTGTGCCAGTGTGGAGAGGGAGAGAGAGAGGAGAGGAGGAAACACAGGAGGGACCGAGGGAAGGAGACAGGGGGAGAATGAGAGTGATTTAAAAGGGGAAAATCACAAATAAGGTAATGTGTAATAAAAAGACATTATTTATAAATGCATGTAATAAACTTTAAGAGTAAGATGCAATGGGCGATTTTCTGAGAAATATAATCACCAAAATCATCTTAAAAAGAAATGGAAATTCCCAAGAGATATCATGTAACCATTAAAGAAACTAATAGAGTAACTGAAAATGTACTCACACAAAAACAAACAAGCAAAAACCCATCAATCACTGATAGTTTTATGGGTTTTACTAAATCTACAACAGGCAGATAACTTAATCTTACACAAAATGTTAAAGATATTAGAGGAAGAGGATAGACTCTTCAAGTAAATTTGTGACAATAAAATGACCTTGATAGCAAAGTCAAATGAAGGAAGGAAAAGTACAGACCACTCTTCTTTATGAACACAGATGCAAATGTCCACAATATAGTATGAGCAAATGAATCTAGTAATATGAATTTTGTCCTCTGTTTTTGTAATCAAACAATGAAAGTCAATCCTGCAAAAGCAAGTATGTTTCATATTATATAACCCATCTACTATTAAAGACATTTATAATATATATGATATAGCTCATGATTTACATTTTAAAAAAATTATACTGGTGAAACACATATTAAAAATTAAAATTATTTTAGTGATGATGCAAAAAAATTTTTTCACTTTATCATCCACTCAAGTTTCATACAGTAACAACCAGAGCAACAAGTATACTTGAAGAGGTTTTCTTTAACCTAATAAATGGTTACCAAAAACTCATAGCAATTTAGAAGATGGATAATAATTAAGGTTGCACAACACTGGGAATGTGCTTGATGTCCTTGAATTATATACTCAAAATAGCTACAATGGTAAATTTTATATTATTTATATTTTCCTACAATTTAAAAGCCCAATAGCAAACATTATACTTAACATGGAATGATCAGAAGTGATTCTTTTAATTAGAAACAATACACAGTTGTCTACTCTCATGGCTTCTATTCAACAAATGTATCAGAAGTCCAGCGCAATAAAATAATAATTAAGTGTGGAGATTAGAAAGGAAAAATTTTACAAATGATATTAATATGTATGAGAAAAAGTCCAAAGGAACCCATACACAAACTATTAGATCTAAAAGGGCAGTTAGCAGCTAGGTGCAGGATATATAATGTATGGAAATCAGTGAGAGTCTCATATGCTAGCAATTACCAATCAGATAATATAGTATTAAATATATGCCATTTCTGAAAGCAAAATCTCATAAGCTGTTTATGTATAAATCTAACATAACATTACAAAACTGTATTGAGAAGCATGTAAATAAACAGAGATATTTAGCTCATAAGTGGGAAAGTCTAATATTATAAAAATAGCAGTTATCTACAAAATAATTTATAACTTATAGTAATTGTAATCAAAACCCTAGCATAATTCATCAAAATTAATTAGCTGGCTCTAAAATTAATATAGAAGAGTAAAGAGGCAAAAACAGTTAGGCTGACTTAAAAGAAGAATAAGAGAAAGAGATATTTTTCCTCCCGGCTATCAAGTCACATTACAAAGCTATAATAATTAAAGAGATATGGTGCTGACACATAAGCCATAAAACCTAAAAGTAAAGCTGCACATAGATGGGAACCCAGCCTATAACATAGGTGCCATAATAAATCTATTGGAAAATTAAAAAATACCAAGTAGAAAGTGCTGGTTAACAGGCCAACTATATGGAAAAGGATGAAATTAGACCTCTAAATCATGAAACTCACACAAATAAATTCCAGAGGCATTAAAGTTCTAAGTGTGAAAGGCAACTTTTTAACGTGTTCAGAATAAAAATATATGAGAATATATGTACTGCATTAGGGTAAACACTAGTTTCTGAAACAAGGCACAAAATGCACAAATCAAAGAAGAAAATAATGAATTTGACCACATGAAAATAAAAGCAAAAGAAAACATATATGCATCGAATGATGTCGATAAAAACTGAAAAGACAGACAAAGGAATAAGAAGACACATACAAAGCAAAGAACTGCAAAGAAATCATATCTGAAACACAAAAAGAATGTCCAAGTCAGTAAGAATAGACCCACCACCCAAGACAGAACTGCTAGCAGGAGAGAAGCCAGAGACTCCAAATGATCAATCAAATCAGTGAACGAGGTCCAACTTCATTAATAATCAGGGACACTAGTATTAAGCCACCAAGAAATAATTCCCAATGTATCAGATTTGGGTGAATCCTGAAGGCTTGGTGGCTTCAATAAAAACATCTGAGAAATTTCCCGCAATTGGTGAAATAAACTGCCAACTGTAAATGGGATAAAAAACCAATTAGGACTTCCTCCAACCATCTACAAACTGGGCTAAAAATCTCTTATATTCTGGGACGTATTTTCATACATTTGAATGCTTCCCAAACTCTAAACGATCCCTCTAACAAAGCCAAGTGGTGCTCCTTTCCAAGCTGATAAAAACAGCTCCTCACACAAGAGGGCAGCCATGTTTCCAGCTCTCACCGTAATCCTGGGCATGGCAGCCGCACCAGCCCATCTGGGAAAGGTCTCTACCAAACAGAAAGAGGCGGGGGGCGGGGGGGTGCTTACTTGGAGCAGTCTTCACAAGCAATGTTCCCTGAGGTTTCCTTGATGGTGCGCTCAGAGACGAACGCTGGATATTCAGTGTCACAAGGCTCCAGGGTCTGTTTCAATTTCTGGGCTGTAGGGATAAGGGGGGAAAAAAAAGATAAAGAATACAAGGCACTGGCTTTGTTGTGACTGGCAGCCCACAGTAACTCAGAACGCAGTTCCGCTCCTGCTGCTCTGTGATTTTTCTAGGCACAGCATAATGCATTATTTTCTAATTAGTCAAGTGATTTCATCTGCCAAGCAACTCTATAAGCTATAATTCCTCAAGCAGTTCTGTTGGCATGATCAACTATCATTTATGCATCTCAAGAATTCTACTTTCTGGTACAACATCCCTCACTGGGTCTCTGGCCTCAGACTTTCGTGACCTTAGCAACAAACACACACACACATATACATCTGAATAAATGTATAAAATATAAGCTACACCGTATTATTTAGGGTGAGATAAAGGTCATAATACAATTGCACAGTTTTATTACAGAAACAAAACTGAAATATGGAATAGTAAAATACGTAATGTCTACGAAACACAGCCATGAAGCTAATCCTACTATTGTGAAGTTCCTTGTGCAGAAAGATAGTACTAAATAACCCTGGTACATGGGTAAGTACATAGTAGGTACTTGGTAAGGGCTTGGTGGTCTATTAAATAATTTAAACAAGTATGTCCAGTAGGCAAATTTCAAAACCTAATATTTTAAATTTATAAATTGAGCATGATATAGTTCTTCTATTAGAGGTTGATGTGAGAACTCAATTAAGTAATATATGCTGAGTACTTAGTGCAATACATTTGTTCAAAAAACAAAAATAAAGCCAGTATTCTCATGAAGCCATTAGTGATGATGACAATGATGATAGATATCATTAGCATAGTAGTTAAAGGTAAAGTCAGAGGAGTTTGGAGTGTAAATTCCTGCTTCACTACTTTTAGCTAATCCTCAGTATTCTCATCTGTAAAATGGAGATGCTACCAGTACAGGTACTCCTCACAAGAGGTTTACTCATGAACATTTTTCCAGCAGAACATTTGCTTATAGATTCCCCAAACTCAAACTTCCTAAGAAGTTTCTGACTGATGTTAACGTGGATATAAACATACATTTGTAACAATCTCTCCAGGTATATTCCAAATGCAACTGGTTTGGATGTCAGAACCACCATTAGATGTTTCACAGAATGTCCACCTGGGAGGCTGCCAGCACTGAGAGAGGCATCACAGAGTTACTGGATGCAAAACAACTGTTTGGTAACAACCAGGTAATTGTTGGGTGATCAGAAAGCCATGTTTTAAGTGTTTATATCCTTACGTGATTCTTTTATATACAGGCCTTTTTAGTGAGCTTTAATTATTCTGAGGAAATTGATTGGGGGTTTGGAGTTGAAGCATAATACATTGTAGTTTTTCTTATTTAAAACAAAAGGAAGTAGACTCAATCAGCTTTTTGTGCAAATTGTGATTTTTGGAACTGGTCGCTGACATTACGCGGTGATTCACATACTAACTCACAGGGTTGTTCTGAGGAATGAATAGATTAATGCATGCATAACTCTGAACAGAGTGACACACAGCATCTTTTCATATGTGAAAAGATCTTTGCCCCTCTCTCTCTGCCTTCATGTTACCACCTACATACCATCTTCATGTTACTCTACATGCTAACTGCAGAGTAGCTAACAGCACAAACTCTGGGTGTTGTGAATTCTGCTGCTGCTGTGTGACATTAAGTGGGTATTTTATTTCTCCACACTCACACTGTCATGTTTTCTGCAAAATGGGAAGAACAGAACCAACTCCAAAGGGTCGTTTGAGGATGAAACAGCTTCATCTGCTGAAAGTGGCTGGTATACTGCCAGTGCTACTTAAGTGCACACGCTTACAGCTACCGCCACGTCTGCTGTGAACGCTATTCCACCGAGTCCTCAGACTGTCAGCCTTATTGGGCCACCACTGTTTGGTTGGAATGGCAAACAGACAGCTGCCCTCCTGATCCTGACAGCACTAAGGGTACCATGCTGTAGCCACCGTGCCTCCAAAGGGCCAAGTCCCAGACACCACCTATCCCCTGAGCCTGTGGTGCTAGCTCTCAGGAAGTGTCCTTACATGCTTGCTGAGCAAATGAATAATTCTTCTGAATGGTGTTTTTCAGGCAAATAAAACAGACAACGGAAATGGGAGATTCTCAGTCCCTAATGGCAAATGGCCTGCCTTGAGTGGAAGGCAAGGGGATTTCAGGTGGCGCAGGTTCAACAGTAACAACACAGAGGCGCTTGGTTGGAATATCATTCTCTTCCCATTTCTTTATCAATGTCCTTGATTCTTGTCAGGAAGATGATTTTGTTTGATGCTAGGCAGTTTTTGCCTTTTTTTTTCTTTCATTTGTTCTTTTTCTCTTTTATTCTAGGGAGGCCAAACATGAAGCTCAGAGGAGCTAACTATAGTATGATAATACAGTTTATTTTCACGGTTATTATTTTTACAATTGATTATATAGCAAACTGGAGAAGGCAATGGCACCCCACTCCAATACTCTTGCCTGGAAAATCCCATGGATGGAGGAGCCTGGAAGGCTGCAGTCCATGGGGTCGCTGAGGGTCGGACACGACTGAGCGACTTCCCTTTCACTTTTCATTTTCATGTATTGGAGAAGGAAATGGCAACGCACTCCAGTGTTCTTGCCTGGAGAATCCCAGGGACGGGGGAGCCTGGTGGGCTGCCATTTATGGGCTCATACAGAGTTGGACACTACTGAAGTAACTTAGCAACAGTAGCAGCATACAGCAAACAGGACTAACTTTTAATTTGGGAAGCTGCATTTTCAAAGTCAGCTTACTGAAATAAAGATTAAGTATAAAAGCATAGATTATAAGTTAACACAGTGCAAGCATGCAGATGGCATATAATGATGGTAACAGCTAAATTTATTAAGAAATTACGATATGCCAGATGTCATTCCACTTTACACATATTTATCTAGTACTACATTACAAAATTTAAACAAATCAAACTATGAGATAGGAAAAAGTGTTCATTCTGTTTTGTAAATTAGTGAATGGAGGAGAGGATGAAGTGAACTCCCTAAATTCATCCAGTGAGTATGTGGCAGGGCCAACATTTGAACTTGGGCTGCCTGGTTCCCACACAAATATATTTAACTGCTGTATGAAGTTTGGCCAATGAGAGAAAGGAAGAAAGATCTTTGGGGGGCAGGCTGAGATAGGCAGCAAANGCACTAAGGGTACCATGCTGTAGCCACCGTGCCTCCAAAGGGCCAAGTCCCAGACACCACCTATCCCCTGAGCCTGTGGTGCTAGCTCTCAGGAAGTGTCCTTACATGCTTGCTGAGCAAATGAATAATTCTTCTGAATGGTGTTTTTCAGGCAAATAAAACAGACAACGGAAATGGGAGATTCTCAGTCCCTAATGGCAAATGGCCTGCCTTGAGTGGAAGGCAAGGGGATTTCAGGTGGCGCAGGTTCAACAGTAACAACACAGAGGCGCTTGGTTGGAATATCATTCTCTTCCCATTTCTTTATCAATGTCCTTGATTCTTGTCAGGAAGATGATTTTGTTTGATGCTAGGCAGTTTTTGCCTTTTTTTTTCTTTCATTTGTTCTTTTTCTCTTTTATTCTAGGGAGGCCAAACATGAAGCTCAGAGGAGCTAACTATAGTATGATAATACAGTTTATTTTCACGGTTATTATTTTTACAATTGATTATATAGCAAACTGGAGAAGGCAATGGCACCCCACTCCAATACTCTTGCCTGGAAAATCCCATGGATGGAGGAGCCTGGAAGGCTGCAGTCCATGGGGTCGCTGAGGGTCGGACACGACTGAGCGACTTCCCTTTCACTTTTCATTTTCATGTATTGGAGAAGGAAATGGCAACGCACTCCAGTGTTCTTGCCTGGAGAATCCCAGGGACGGGGGAGCCTGGTGGGCTGCCATTTATGGGCTCATACAGAGTTGGACACTACTGAAGTAACTTAGCAACAGTAGCAGCATACAGCAAACAGGACTAACTTTTAATTTGGGAAGCTGCATTTTCAAAGTCAGCTTACTGAAATAAAGATTAAGTATAAAAGCATAGATTATAAGTTAACACAGTGCAAGCATGCAGATGGCATATAATGATGGTAACAGCTAAATTTATTAAGAAATTACGATATGCCAGATGTCATTCCACTTTACACATATTTATCTAGTACTACATTACAAAATTTAAACAAATCAAACTATGAGATAGGAAAAAGTGTTCATTCTGTTTTGTAAATTAGTGAATGGAGGAGAGGATGAAGTGAACTCCCTAAATTCATCCAGTGAGTATGTGGCAGGGCCAACATTTGAACTTGGGCTGCCTGGTTCCCACACAAATATATTTAACTGCTGTATGAAGTTTGGCCAATGAGAGAAAGGAAGAAAGATCTTTGGGGGGCAGGCTGAGATAGGCAGCACACGTGATTTAAATAACCCTGATAACTGCACCATCTCTAATTGTCTGAGCCCAGTTACAATGGAAAGAGTCCAAATCTCTCAGTGGAGAGACTCATTTGGCTCTGATCCTTTCTGGAGATAAATTCTTATTCCTTTCACAACTCTAGGTGACCCATACTGATGTGGTAATAAGCCCTTGAGTTTATTTGAAGTAAGACTATAGATTGGCTGGAAGTTGCTTGGTGCTTTTGGGAAACACATGAATTATCATATGAAAGCATGGCCACATTTAATCTAAATAGTATGGTTTATTATGAAGATGTTTCTTAGTCTGGAGTGCTACAGGAAAACATCACATATATTTGCCAGTTGTTAGTTTATTTATGGAATTTCAAACCAATAACTAAGGCTGCCAGTCATCTGATGGGTACTGTTTTAACTCTCAGGCATTCAAAACTCATCATCTTACAAAGGTGTTGGTACATAAGGATCATGGAGCTCAGCTAGACTGATTCTTTTTTTTTTTTTCCAGAAGAGAAAACTGAAGTTCAGGAAGTAGACACAGCCTGCCTTGAGCCCCACAGAATGTGACTTATCATGATCATCATTTACCTAAAGAGCAAAACCACCTTTGCAGCCAGTACTCACTAAGTGCCTGCATGTGTGCATGCATGGGTGCCTGCTAAGTGGCTTCAGTCATGTCCAACAACTCTTTGTGACCCCATGGATGGTAGCCCGCCAGGCTCCCCTGTCCGAGGGATTCTCTAGGAAAGAACACTAGAGTGGGTTGCCATTTCCTCTTCCAGGGGATCTTCCCAACCCAGGGATCAAACCCATGTTTCTTACATCTCCTGCATTGGCAGGAGGGTTCTTTACCACTAGCACCACCTGGGAAGCCCCACTAAGGGCCTACTACGAGCCAAACAGCACACTAGATCCTTTGATGGATTGAATTCTCACCCTCTCACTGTGAGCACGGCCCTGCTGCTATCCTGTTTTACAGATGAAGAGACTGAAACTCAGAGGAATGAAGTTAACTGCTTGCCTGTCACATCACTGTATGCTCTGAAGCCCAAATGCATATGCACGTCCTCGCCACATCCTGGAGCCTTCACTCTTGGCCATCATCCTGTCTGCTTCTCACCCCAATTATACTGGACCTCTCAGGCTGAAGCCGCCAGGACCTATCACTCACTTACAACGAGGCACCCAGTGGAGCATCCACACAATTGGATTTCTTTAATTTTCCCTTAGCAACAAATGTCCCTGATGAGAATAACTGACTTGGGTTCACAGTAATTATGTGCAGACAATCAGGAATGAATAGAGTTGCCATTTGAAAAGCTTTCCTCTTCTTTTGTCTCTGCGAATGCACTCTCATTCATAACCGGGTGCCAGCAAGCTCCATTCTCTTTGTGCAACTTTGCCAAAATGATACCTTTGTGATAATCAAGCAGAAATGGCCTTCCACAGTCCCCTTCATTAAGGAAATGAAGCAGATAAACAGTGTAATTATGGATTCCATTTTTAGCTAAACAAAGATGTATGTCTCAGCTCAGGGTCTTTATCCAGTGAGAGAAGGGTAAATTTAGAATGCAGAAAACTCGCAAGGCAATATTGTTATGGTGCTTGGAACTTTTCCCGGCTTTTACTGGGTCTGAGATTCACATTCACATCTAACAAAGATTCAGATGATAGCAGCTCTGTGGGTGAGAGCATTCACCATCAGAATCAGTTTCTTTATCTATAAAATGGAAAAAGTCATAGCCATGCCCAGCAGAGGGCTGCAGGTCCGAATGAGACAATCAATCCGCTTGAGGCAGCCGGCTCCACACAGGACTCACAGGGCCAGCTGCGTCTCCCGCCACCCTCCAGCGGAGGTGGCCGGTTTTGGTTTACGGTTGAGCTTATTTTCTCCTAGCTGCCTTACTTAGGTGCCTCGGAGAGGCTCAGCGACACATTCCAGCAGTCCCCACCTCTCAGGCATGTTGAAGGGATCTGAAGAGAACCCCGTGCTAGCACTCTGGAAGGGAAAAAGTGCTACCTACAGGCACAGCACCCATCTGACAAGGTCTTTGTGCAGTCTGTCAACGGAGTGAGACAATGTGGAATTACCTATTAAGAGTTGTTTTAAAAGTTTCTAAGACAGAAAACACAGACCTGAAGCGTCACATCATTCCTCTTAGCTAAACTTTTAGCTGAGCTGGAGGAGAAAGAAGGGAGAAGAAAGGTGAGACTTCAGAATGAGAACCTCCATGAGTTTCTGAGTGCAAAGATTGTGCCCCCCTTCATAATTCATCTCTCCTACCCTACACCCCTCCGTCTACATCAGGATTGCTCAATGGTGGCACTACTGACATTCTGAGTCAGATGATTCTTTGCTGTGAGGGGCCATCCCACGTGTTATAGTGTTTTATGGGCATCTCTGACCTCTGCCCACTGGATGCCAGTAGCTCTCTCCCATCTCCAGTTGTGACCAAAAATGTCTCAACATTGCAATGACCCCTGGGAGGCAAAATCACCCCTATGCTGAAAGTTATTGGTCTAAGCAGATATCGTAGTTCACAGAGACTGGCACTCAGAAGTAACTCAACAACGAACTGTCCATGTCAAGCACCAGCACAGGAGTGAGGGCAGATGCCTGTAGCAGCAGGGAAGGGAGGAGTGGGCTTAGTGGCAAAGAAGGTTGGCACTCACTACAACCCAGTGGGCAGGCCATGTGGATATGAATAGGAAAGAGAGGAATGCCAGAAGGTGAGGCACTGAAGACCACCAGCCTGCTGCCCCAGCACTGAGCACACTCTTCAGAAGGGGCCAGACATTTAAGCTGAAAGAGACGCCAGCTGCCCAGACGGGAGCCCCACCTACCACGCATGGTGACTTGCCCTGTGCCACACCTTGCATGTGGGCTTTGAGTCATGCATGGTTGAATCCACTGCTCACAGCTGTATCACATCTTATCTCTGTTGCCAAGCAAGGAAACCAAAGCTCATAATGACCAAGCAACTTGTCCAAAACTGCACAGCCAGCAAGTGGCAGAGGAAGGCTGCCTGACTCAGAAGTCAGGTGCTTCATCTCTAGGTGAAATAGGGCTACAGGCATGATTGGGAAGGACTGAGATCCGTCCCAAGGCACTGGTGTCACAGAAACAGCAGCCATCTGACCAACTACCATCCACTCGCTTGTCCTCCACTGATCATTTTCCTTCCTTTTCTCTCCTTTAATCTCATGTACCTTTTTTTTCACCCCTAAGAGTAAAAATCTGGACATGCTAGCCAAGTAAGAAAAGTGTCTAGAAAAAGACAACAAGCACACATGAGGTAAGTTCCTTCTCGTCCTCCTTTTTCAAACCATCTACAATTTTAAACAAAAGCGGGTTCATGTGATACGTAAAATTTTCTTTGGGGTATCTGAGGGTCTTCTCTTCCTAATTCATATTTTGGTCCCTGTTTATTGACTCCCCAGTGGCCGGACTGCTGATCCAAGTTAATTCTACATCCTCCTTCTCCCCAGTCACTGGGGGATTGGGGGGCATATACAATTTTGCATATTGTTTTTCTTGCTAAATATTACTAAATTTTATAATTATTTCCTAAGGCTTTCAGGGAATGGGCTGTCATTTTTTGCTAACTGTTTAAGTTTGTTTCCTATTTTCTGTTTCTGTTTTGTATGTAGATTCATTTGTATTAATTTTAGACTCCACATATAAGTGATATCATACAGTATTTGTCTTTGTCTGTCTTACTTTACTAAATATATTCTCTAGTTCCATCCATACTGCTTCAAATGGCAATATTTCATTCTTTCTACAAGTCAACATCATTATCACCATTATCATAAATTAATCACAGCTCCCTTTTTGAGGGCTTACTATATCCAGTCCTACACACTATATCCAGTCCTACACTTGGTATACACCATGATTTATTTTACCATTAAATGCACACATACACACAAACAATAAGAGATAATTATTATTTATTATTTTCTTTATTTAGCTTACTGTAGGGAAACTGAGCCTTGAAGAGATCAGCTAACTTGACAAAGGCCAACCTCAGAGCCAGAACTTATATCCATATGAATCTAACTCTAAACTCAGGTCTCTAATAGTTTCTACTAATTACTGATTGAATCATTGATGGCTTTTTCAGCAATGAAAATAATATGATCAGATTTATATTTTATGAAAGGCAATAGTAAAAAAGGTAATGATTGTTCATTCATTCATCCTGAGAAAGGTGATGTGTCTGTGACCTTTAGAGTTCAGCACTGCCCACTAGCTTCTGAAGAATTCACCTGTGCAGTGTATGACCTCAAAGCCTTAGTTAAGGAAACAGGTCAAAGTGTACATTCAACACGAGCTGTGGAATTTCTGCCAGACTGAACGGCACTGCCCTCAGCACAAAGGATGCCTTCTGCTAACAGAAAGGAGAAATCATCACTTTGTCCTGGGTAGTTCTATGTGAGCACTTCCCTGGTGAAGAGTAGCTGGTGAATCCCAGGTTCATCACTCTGAGCAAGGAAAACAAAGACAGCTGCTCCTTACCTTTCGCTGTCATATCTGAGTGCCACCAACTGCAAAGGTTAAATTCCACCAGAAACCTAAGTAGGGAATGGAAAAGCCCAATGTTACTTGGTCACCCACACCCTGAATGGAAGAGTGACATTTTGTGTTATTCAACATCAATCACCTCATTTGAAAGAATAACATCATCTGATATCTGGATATATCAACATGGTTGGTTAAGTTACCACTGAATTTTCATTAGGTTTTGTCTTACTTGTGAAAGACTGTTTTATCACCAATGCCAGCCAAACCCTGAAATCAGGTGCACTTAAGACTCAGGGATTCTTTTGAGAAATATCATGCTTTACAGGGAAAATTTTTTTTCTTGTTATAGTCTGAGTCCACAGTAAAAAGTCCACATTCAAAGGGCTTCTCCTACCTTGGTTTAGAAATACAAACAGAATAGTCTCTACTTAAGACTATGATTTGCAGTATAAAGGATGCTTTCAAAGTTTACACTGTAACACAAATGTATTTGAGAGAGAGAGAGAGAGAGAGAGTGTGTGTGTGTGGGGGGGAGGGGTGAGGTGGTGAGGACAATTGGAATAAACTCCTTTTTAGGAAATTAAGTCCCAATGCAACTTCACAAAAATCATAATTTCTCAATTGCTAGTAAAGAATGCCAGTGAAAGCGAAAGTTGCTCAGTCATGTCTGACTCTTTACAATCCCATGGACTACCCAGTCAATGGAATTCTTCATGGCAGAATACTGGAGTGGGTACCCATTTCCTTCTCCAGGGGATCTTCCCAACCCAGGGATCAAACCCAGGTCTCCCACATTGTAGACAGATTTTTTACCAGCTGAGCCACCAAGTAAAATCAAATGAAAGGAAATAGATCAAAGTCCAGTCATTTCCTTCTCAGGCTCATGGCTGCTATCACTCGCAGCTCACAATGAAAATTCCACTATTACCTGTATTTTCTGTCTCTTATATACACAAAGAACTTACTCTCCACACGAAGTTATACTTAATATAGGTCACATTAAAGCAATAAATAAGACATTGTCTGTTCACGANTTTTTACCAGCTGAGCCGCCAAGTAAAACCAAATGAAAGGAAATAGATCAAAGTCCAGTCATTTCCTTCTCAGGCTCATGGCTGCTATCACTCGCAGCTCACAATGAAAATTCCACTATTACCTGTATTTTCTGTCTCTTATATACACAAAGAACTTACTCTCCACACGAAGTTATACTTAATATAGGTCACATTAAAGCAATAAATAAGACATTGTCTGTTCACGAAATAACAAGAAATCTGCTTAAACACACAGAACTGGAAATTTAATGGGGAAAATAAGAATGAGAGTCTGGTGCAGCTTGAATGATCTGGTTTCCATGCTGGTCCATGGAATTCCTTCCTTCTGTGTGACACAGTGTTTCTGTAACGTGTCCAATATCTCATCTGAAAGTCAAGCCTTTCATCTTTGTGCCATTTCAAGTTTGACCTAAGTCACAGATGCATCCAGCAGGACTGTAATTTGACAAGGTAAACAATTAAATCACACCTGAGAAAGCCCCTGACCCATGACTGCACAGGCCCCCTCGCCTGCACACGCCAAGACATCCAAAGCAGCACGGTGGACAGCCCTGGCCGTTTGTTCTTCTGACCACAGCCCACCCAGGCTGCATTAAAAACAGCCAGACACCGATGTTAAATTTAACAGTAACCACAATAAATAAATTTGGTTTGTGTACTGCAAGCTGTTAGTCTGCTAAACAGTGACATAAGGGCATAAGCAGTGACCACGATTCACCTATTAAAAGATGATCTTTTGGACTCTGTGTTCAATATTTCGAGATGTTCAGTGAGTTTATCACAGAGTGTGAGGAATCATCTAATGTTTATTGGAAGCATGAAGCACAGTCTCTCAATTCACTTTAGAACAGAAAAAAGTAATGGTTTTTTAAAAATGCGGCAAATTGTACTTACAAGACAAGTTCTGTCATTATCCATTTTACTGCGGCAAGGAAGGCATTATAAGGCTGCAGAGAAGAATTCAGTTCATTAAAAACAATGTATCACACACAAAATTTGTAGTTTAACCTAAGGCTTTACATAAAGACAATGTTATTCTTCTAGAGAGATTCATATCATGTCAAAAAACAGTGAAGCTCTCCCTTAAAGACAAAAATGGTTGGATACTATGTCCCAAAACTAACATTTTAAAACTTTGAACTCCCCTGTGGTAAGATGTGATTTACAAGTCAAATAAACATGATCTAATACAGGGGTTATCTCTGGAAGGAAAAAGGAAGTTCAGCAAACGATGCTTAAACCTTTACCCTCTGGGGGCTAATATTTCGCAGCCTAATGCTGAGCGGCAGGAATCATATAACTAATTTCAAATGGTAATTCTCAGGGCTGCCTTTTGGAAAGGTGATTCCCTGTTCTCCATCACTGTATGTCATTCATTGAAATAAGCAAAAATTGCACATACTTGATTTTAATGCCGCCCATGAATTATGTAGGATTTAAGCTGCCTTTTCTCACACTCACATATTCACACTTGAAAAAAAATGATAACCATATAAACATGTGATTTTATCCTTGCAGAAAATCCCCTTCACTCTATAAAAGAAGGCATTGACAGGCTAATCTTTATTTCAGAATATTTTAATTAAAAAAAGCGGTGGGATTGTTTACCCTGTGATATTTCCTATGTGGATAATTCAATTTCCTGAATTCTGGAAAATACCAGGTCTCCCCCTCAGTCAGTTCTTTGTACCTAGGTATGCCAGATATGTGAGCGGTGGGTGGACTTGAGAGACAGGCAATGACATTGGCAAAGCCCGAGCCCCAAGCTGCAGGTCCAGAAAAGCCTCAGAACCTTTTGTGGTTTCCTTTAGGTAGCAGGGAAATGAAATGCCTAATCCTGGTTTCTGATGTGATGGCTGCTTAATCCTACCTTCAAAGCACTTTGCTGATAAGGACTAGAACTAGGAATGGGAGGATTATCCAGTTTCAAATAAAACAAGAACAAATTTATATACCTCTGAACCTTTTTAAAACCATCCCTATTCAAGCCAATAAGCAAATGCACAGAACAACAGTCCGCAGGGGTCACTCCCAGCCCACCCAGATGGCAGACTGAATCTCTGGCTCTGAGTGTGTCTCCATCACGCCCTGAACCACAGGGCTTCCAGGATTAGGGTCATCTAAGGATGGGAATTATTAACTATTTCCTAAAACCAAATGCAGCCATGCAGTCCCATGGTTCTGCCATTACACTTCTTACAGCTGGAAAAATAACCATCTCTCTTTCAGACCAGAGGACAGTTCTGGGTCTTTGTACCCACTGGGATGCGTAGTGACATTTCAGTGTGGGAGGAGAGAATGAATGAAGGGATTAAGGAAGTTTTGGAAGTGAGGAAGGGGAGGCACAGGGGCAGGATACTCAAGGATTCTCTGTCAGATGCTGGCTCAATGCAGGATAAACAAAGGGATTATATAAATATGGGATTAAAATTTTAAATGCACATTAACATTCAGAAGGGCAAAGCCATTGAGCTTTTAAGCCTAATGATAAAAACATATCTTGGGAACATTTTAAGTCTGGAAACACTTATGCTAAGGTTAGGGAAGCTGGGTTAGAAATATGTGTTGATTCTCATTCTAAAAAGTGGTATTTTTCAAATCGTCCCATTTTTAGTTCCAAGTTGCTTCTCAGAAATGTCCCAGCTCAAATCATTTCTTGCTCCTTTAGTCTAGGAGAACCGTGTTAAATATTTGGTGTTTAAATAATCCCCTTACAAGATCTTACATCTGCAAATGAGAAGGTGTGTATTTATATTTTAAAACCAAAATGGTTCTTAAATTTTGTGTTTCAAACCAAATTTTAGGTTGATTTTTAGAATTTACAAAATGATAACATGTAAGGGTTATACTTATACCTATATGCCAGACTATGCAGAAGTATCTATGTCTGCTTTTTCTGTGTTTTCAAGTTATTGGTGGCCAAACTTACATTGCTTGCACATTGTAAATTATATTTTTAAACCCAGGGTAAATTTTAAGTTAATTTCTGGTGATCTGAAAGCCAGTTCCTAATGATACAAAGTTATGTTGATGGATCCTCCACTGCGACACCATGGATGGATCAGCTCCAGGGGAAACAATGCTAAAAGCAGCAGCACAATTAGAGTGGAGAATCTGATCAAAATGTGGATTTGCCTACTGGCTAGCAGCTCTATTATAACCAAAAAGAAGGGTTCTACGGAACCAAACCACAGTCTCTTTGAGAATGAGAGAATAGACAAAACTTCTCCCCTTTTCTACCCATCGAAAGAGGGGTTGCTGCATTAATCCATCAAAGGCTTTAGGTCTGTTTGTCATTCCGGAACTCACTGGATTTGGATTTAACAGAAATTACTTTTCTTAATCAATGAAATCAGAAAACACATTGAAATATTCATTATTTTGAAACAGATAAACTTGATGGGTCCAAGGAAAACTATATGCACACACACAGAGACAGGGAAAAACACACAGCTGTCTTCTGAGTGACTGCACTGTACTTACATCCAGAAGACCATGGGCGCCGTCGCTGCTCTCCTTGTTGGCCCTGCACATGGCCTGATAGTCATAAAGGGTAATTCTATAGAAGAGAAGGGAAAGGAGCTTCACCAACTGGGAAAACATGAAAACCACAGGGTGCTGTGGACCACCCAGCAGGGGAAGAGTTACTAACCACCAGCCAGTGCAACAGTGACAAACACAAACCAAGGCAGGCCTAACAAGAGTGTTGCTTCCTAGATGGCTCAGGGGTAAAGAATCCACCTGCCAATATGGGAGACGTGGGTTTGATCCCTGGGTTGGGAAGATCCTTTGGAGAAGCAAATGACAACCCACTCCAGAATTCTTGCAGTATTCTTCCAGAATCCCATGGAAAGAGGAGCCTGAGGGGGCTACAGTCTATGGGGTCTCAAAAGAGTCGGACAAGACTCAGTGACTAAACAACAACAAGAGTGACAAGCATGGGACACAGCAAAGTCCAGGGCTACAGACACAGTCATGTCACACTTGGGACTTAAAGAACCAAGAGAACAAAGGCTACCAGTGGGATGGAAAAGGGGGAGCAGAACCCCCCACCCCCAAAAGCATGAGGAAATAGTTATTTTGGCTTGAACAGGGATGGCTTTCATGGACAAGGACACTCCAAAGGAATATACTGTTTTAAACTGAAGCCAGGGCCTCTGCTGGAACCCACATGGACTGTCTCCAAGGTTAAGAAGAGCTGGGAAGGGTCACTTTGGGTTAAGAAATGGCAGGATCCACTGTCTCTTTTAGGCACTAAGAAATAGGCTCAGACCAAGAGAAGGCCAGCTCCTTGACTATTTGTCGAAAACCAGCTGACTCCTTGGTTGGAACCCCGCCCCCCTTTNGAAGGGTCACTTTGGGTTAAGAAATGGCAGGATCCACTGTCTCTTTTAGGCACTAAGAAATAGGCTCAGACCAAGAGAAGGCCAGCTCCTTGACTATTTGTCGAAAACCAGCTGACTCCTTGGTTGGAACCCCGCCCCCCTTTCATTACCATCACCATAGTAGTGAGAATATCCTTACTTTTTAAAACAGTGCAGTTTATGAAACAAGAAAATGGATGCTTTTTTCTGCCTTGGTGGTAAAATATAGCTCTTATTTTAGTTATGACCTTTATTCAGCTGCAACGATATTTTACTTTCAATTTTTTTCCAGATATTTTAGTTTCTTATTAACACATTTACAAAGTAAAAAAGAATGGCAATTTCCAGTAGCCAGTTAAGAGCTTTAAGATGGAGCAAATACTTTATCCCACATATGCATTTCATCCCTCCTCCCAGGTCCTCTTCCCACTACTCCTGGCATCCCAAAGGAGAAACACTTAAAGTCCAACCTGAGTTATGTAACAGTTGCCAGATGACATGTTAACATTGTAATACATGAACTTCTAAATGACTGGAAGGAATTCTCCCTCCAGGAATCCCTTTCTGAAATCAAGCAGTGCTTAATGTGAAGCATACTTAACGTTGGGCTGGGAACGTATGCTTGAATAAAAGTTCCATACTACAGGACTGGGGTTGGATCTGTGTCACACCTAGCACATCACCCAGCATGAAGAAGGCATTAATATTCTGACTTAAAAGGTAGAATGCATGAATGATCATCTGATTGTCTGAATCTTGAATAGTCAGTCGATGATGCAACTGAGATTGAAGAGATCAACTGCAAAATGTGATGTGAAGCCTTCCTCCTTTAGAAATAAACTAGAGAGATTACACACCCAGATTAACCAAAGAGCACCTATGCATACCCAGAAGAAAATTGGCCACTCTGACCACAGTGAGATGGAAACCAGTTCCTGACGAGCACCACATAGGCATCCATAGACAGCAGAGCCAAAGTGGGTACTTGGCAAGTCCTCCAAAGCCCCTTCCTCTCCAGGACATTTTTAGTCTTGCTGACTGCCCTCTGACTTTTTCCCTCTCAGCAGATGCAAGCAGAACCAGGGTATATTGAGAAAGAAATGAAGCCTATGAACCATCCAAGCATCTGGCTTGGGGAACTCCCTGAATACAGAAACACTCATCACTAATGTAGTCCTCCCTGACACTAATTCAGCCACAGAATAAACCATAGGCCACAATGCTGCTGCTGCTGCCAAGTCGCTTCAGTCGTGTCCGACTCTGTGTGAGCCCCTAGACAGCAGCCCACCAGGCTCCCNTTTTTAATATGCTGTCTAGGTTGGTCATAACTTTCCTTCCAAGGAATATGTGTCTTTAGTTTCATGGCTGCAGTCACCATCTGCAGTGATTTTGGAGCCCCCAAAAATAAAGTCTGTCACTGTTTCCACTGCTTCCCTATCTATTTGCCATGAAGTGATGGGACCAGATGCCATGATCTTAGTTTTCTGAATGTTGAGTTTTAAGCCAAATTTTTCACTCTTCTCTTTCACTTTCATCAAGAGGCCCTTTAATTATTCACTTTCCGCCATAAGAGTGGTGTCAATTGCATATCTGAGGTTATTGATTTTCACCGGGCAGTCTTGATTCCAGTTTGTGCTTCATCCATGATGTACTCTGAATATAAATTAAATAAGCAAGGTGGCAATATACAGCCTTGAAATACTCCGTTTCCTATTTGGAACAAGTCTATTATTCCATGTCCAGTTCTAATTGTTGCTTCCTGACCTGCATACAGGTTTCTTAAGAGGCAGGTCAGGTGGTCTGATATTCCCATCTCTTTCAGAATTTCTCAGTTTATTGTGATCTACACAGTCAAAGACTTTGGCATAGTCAATAAAGCAGAAGTTTTTCTGGAAATCTTTTGCTTTTTCGATGATCCAGCATATATTGGCAATTTGATCTCTAGTTTCTCTGTCTTTTCTAAATCCAGTTCTAATATCTGGAAGTTCATGGCTCATGTACTGTTGAAGCCTGGCTTGGAGAATTTTGAGTATTTCTTTACTAGTGTGTGAGATGAATGCAATCGTGCAGTAGTTTGAACATTATTTGGCATTGCCTATTATGTTGCCTAAGTCTATTATAATCCTTCTTATTTCATAGATTTGATAATAAAGTTATCATTTCTATTTCTGATTTTAGTAACTTGAGTCTATTTTTCTTAGTCAAGCTAGCTAGAGGTTTGTCAATCCTCTGCTAGCTTTGGGTTTGGTTTATTTTTTTCTTTCTAGTTCTTGAAGTTGTAAAGTGCCCTTGCAATTTCTTCTTTAGTCCACTGGTTGCTTAAGAGTGTGTTCTTCAAGCTCCAAAACTGTATGTATTTTCCAATTTTCCTTCTGTTACTGATTTTTAACTTCATATCATTGTGGTCAGATAAGATACTTTGTATAGCATTTATATGTTTAAATCTATTGACTTTTAATTTGTCTTAAAATATATGGCCTGTCTTGAAGAATGACCCATGTGTTCTTGAGAAGAATGTGTACCCAGTTGTGGTTGGGTAAAATGATCAACATACGTCTGTTAGATATAGTTGGTTATTTTTGTTGTTCAATCTCACTCACTCTGTCATTAAACTGATACTTTCATCTTTGCTTACAAGAATGCTGAGGTTTCCTTTTTCACCCCAATAAATACTTATGTAGTTGAGAACTCTAACACACATAGAAAGGGAACAAGTATCACCAATATAAATAATAAGTGACAAGTTTGCAGTTTAATGATAGGCTGATGAAAGAAAGTTGAGATGCATGAGAAAAATCATAATCTGCTGGATGGCCTATGGTTTCTATGTATGCAAATAAGTGAAACAAATTTAAAACCTAATAAACATTTAAGTGCCAGAATTTCGTGCTTTTAATAAAACGATAAAACTGGGAGAAATAGTATCTATAAAACATATAATTATGCAGTGCAAAAATATGTGTGTGTTTAAGAACAAATGCAAAATTTCTTATATGTATTTAATATGAGAGACCTAGTCTTCTAAGCTGCATATAAATACCTTGATTAAAAGCAAGCCTCAAATTATTTTTCTAATTATTCAGATAAGAATTAAACAAACAAAACTCAACATATTTATTTAATATTATTTTTTTAATACCCTTAACCGTTTGGAGAGAATTTAAGTAACACCAGCATGCATCCCATCTCTGTGTTTACTTGCCTTTGGGTGACAGATTCCTTTACTTTTGCTAGAAAATAAGATTAGTGCAAATTATGCATGCTCAGTTGCATTTCTACTCTCTTTGAGGTTCTCTAAGTGCATGCTATTCATTGCTTATGAAATATTTGCTTTTAAAGCTTTTTTGAAAGCCTGAAATTGAACATGATGCTTCTGTGGAACCCTCTGTATGGATTTTGCTTTTGCTTCTAGAGGGATTCTATTTTAAATATTAATGTATTTCTGCTGAGATATCTTTCACACCCTTCTTTAAATTTCAATACATCATCATCAATCATGTAAAATAAACATTTACTTGACTGAACAGAATCACAGCAAAAGAATTTTCCTGTGACTGAATTAGTCAGGGCTGTATTCTTACATTTATCATAGAATAAAAGCATCCTTCCCAAAGCATGTCCAACCTGTATCTGTTCTTCCCCTAGTTCAGCATTTTCGTACAAATGCAGCATGGCTGAACTTAACATAGTTTATAATAGCCAGAATATGGAAGCAACCTAGATGTACATCAGCAGATGAATGGATAAGAAAGCTGTGGTACATATACACAATGGAGNACTGCAGCCTACCAGGCTCCTCCGTCCACGGGATTTGCCAGGCAAGAGTACTGGAGTGGGGTGCCATTGTCTTCTCCGATAGGCCACAGTGGACAACGCTAATTGGCCCCTGACTGGCCCACCATGCCAGCCTGCATCCTCAACAGGGGATTTCTGTAGGTGCTCCTGGAAGGGTTTTCTAGGATTTCACCAGAACTATTATTAGCTTTATCCTTTTCCTGCTACCCAACTCTGTCTCTGCAGCTGGACTCTGGATCAGAGCTGGTGAAAGGCAGCATGGGTTGAGTGGAACACGGCTGTGCTTGGTGTCTTATAGACATGGATGAAGTATGGCCTTGGCTTAAAAGTTCTGCCATTTATCCAGTGTGCAATCATAGCAAGCTGCTCACCTTCTACTGAGGCTTTGTTTTTTCACTTATAAATAAACTTCCAGAGATGTCCTGGGTTTAAATAATCAGGCATGTGGAAGGATACTGAAATACAGTAGGTATCATGCTAGTCTCATTACGAGTCTCACAACAGAAGGCTTGATTTTGTTCTTTGTTGGATCTTGGACTCTTAAAGCTACGCTATTCCCAGAGTCCCAAGTTACTGGTAGTGTAACTTAATGATTAACAATCTATCTTTGAAGCCAGTGCTGCTGCTGCTAAGTCGCTTCAGTCGTGTCCAACTCTGTGTGACCCCATAGACCCCCACCAGGCTACCCCGTCCCTGGGATTCTCCAGGCAAGAACACTGGAGTGGGTTGCCATTTCCTTCTCCAATGGATGATGCAAGGGAAACCCTTTGGGGGTTAAAATAAAGGAAAATTCTCTGATGAATAAGATTTGTTCAAAAGTGAAACGCCCTGGCATGGAAGGAGGGAAGCCCCCTGGTCCTGCAGAATGAGGCCAGAGATCAACCTTCTGGCAAGGAGGTTGCAGGGAGACTGAAGTGTGATAATGTACTAGGTTGCCTTTCAGAGTCCGTCCATTACTAAGTAGGCAAAGTTTGTCTCTGGAGCTGTCCCATCTCCCCTTTACACCAGCTGTTACTTTGGGAATGACAGGATCACCTGCATCCCACCACAATATTGATGACTCATAAGACTTGAGGTTTTTATTGATACTTCAATAAATTTCTGCCAAATAGTGTGGAGTGCTTCTTTTCATGCCGACCACACTTGGTTTTTGGTTTTTAGCACTAGGTAGTGCTAGTGGTAAGGAACCTGCCTGCCAGTGCAGGAGATGTAAGAGACGTGGGTCTGATCCCTGGGTTGGGAAGATTTCCTAGAGAAGAAAATGGCAACCCACTCTAGTATTCATGCCTGTGGGCTACGGTCCTGAGGGTCACAAAGAGTCAGACATGGCAGGAAGCAATTTAGGACAAATGGACACTTGCTTTAGCCTACAAACAAAGGCAGTGTTACAAGAATGGGAGATTTTTACATGCAAGAAGAAGCTCTTGGACGGAGACATCTTGGCAGAGGTCACCTTGCACCTCCTAAATGAAAATATAAAATCACGTCCTTATATTCCATGGAGGTAGGAAATTGCAGACGATGTATCCTCATCTGCCTACTCTGGACAGTGTGCTGGTCTGTTTCCTCAAGACAATAGCAGTCATTACCTAATGGGTGCTGGAGAAATAGATTGCTCTCTACCGTTCCTTTGCCTTGTTATGGGATCAATAAGATCAGTACAAACAGTAGCTGTGATCTTNCCACCAGGCTCCTCCATCCATGGGACTTTCCAGGCAAGAGTACTGGAGTGGGGTGCCATTGCCTTCTCCTTGAAGCCAGTGACCTAAGCTCAAATCATAACTCATCTACATATTGCAATGCTGTTTTTATTTATTTAACCCTCATTATGCCTCAGTTTTCTCATCTGTAAAATAGTGAGAGCAATGGCTTCCTTATAAGGTGGCCATTTAATGAAGTTATACACATGTACTGCCTTTAGCACAGTGCCTAGTACAGAGGAGGCATTCAGCAGAAGGCAGGGCTGCAGCTGCTGTTGTAATTTATTAGTCTGGTTTTCATTGCCATTATTAATTAATGGGGGTGGTGTTAAACGCATTGGGAATTGACTCAGGCTTTATCCAGCTGGCTGAATAGGCCTCCTGGTTTTCTTAGCTCATTGGCATGTATGATGCAGTGTAAAATTCACACTTGTTACTGCAGTAACAGACACCTTCAGAAGCCATGCTGGGGTTATCAAGGGATCATGTGGCAGCTTCTGTCCATGAGTTTTATAGCTGAAGACCAGGGTAACAATAGCTGCTGTTTACTGAAGTCTATTTAGCAACTGTCAGCAAGGTATTCTTCTAAGGATGTCCCTGCGAGAGTCTAATCATCCCCATTTCACAGAGGGGCAAACCAAGTCTCGGCCAGCCTAAAAATGTGCCCAAGGTCACATACCTAACAGGTCCAGAGCCTGAATTATATGGGGGCCACACAGAATCCACCTCTCTCTGCCTTCTGCTCAGCAGCAGGTTCTGACAGGTCCTAGGAAATGCTTAGAATTCAGCCCTGTGCCCCACCCCAGAGTCTTACTGGAATGTCACAGGAAAAGCTACCCAAGATAAAGTCTTATAATCAATATTCAGAATCAACTTTCAACCCAAGTTGAGGGGCTGTTATGGGGTCACCAGGCCAGGCTGGATCAACTGCCCAGGCTAGTGAGACCCCTTTTCCCTGGTAACTGCCCTGTCAGACAGATGGCTGGAAGCTCAGGACTCTACTGGAATCATTTTCAAAGGCTCCAGTTTACAAGTTGGGGTCAAACTCAGCTGCTCTGGGGGCAGCCTCTGGGTCAGGGTCCCTGCCTTTCATTTCATAAGGAAGCTTTCCTGATCTGATTGCCATGGAGGAGGTTACAAAACAAACCTGCTCTGTCTTCTCCACACTAAGACAGCTTTAACTAGATGTTGCAGAGAGACTTCCAGATTGTTGCCCTTTCTGAAGTGATTTTGTTACTGTTTTCAATAACTCCATTTTGTGGCTACCTGTATCCTGTTCGGCTGATTATAGTTAAAGAACGTGATAACCTCCTGCTTTCATTTAGCTCTAAAATAAGCCCTGAGCATCCTGCCCAGCCCAAGATCGGTGCTGCACTGCTGCGCTCAGCAGCAGGGGGTTATTCTTATTCCAGATACCATGCCTTAATCTCCATGACATCGCCACCAGGCCAGGCAGCTGCGGGCTGCTGGGGAGACCTTATCATTAGCATCTCTGTGCTCCCCAGACGGGTCTCTTTGAAACTTTGGCGGAAGGCAGATACAGTCTCTGAGGAAGAAACTCAAAGCAATGCAAACCAAGCATGGGCAACCCTACGTGTCTTGTAGTGGGTGCCCGGCTTGTGACATTAGGATTTACTTAAAGCCATTTTCCTGATTCTGCTCTTTTCCAACTAGACAAAAATTATGACCAAGAACAAGATTTCTCCTAAAAAAACAAGGTTAAGTTTAAGACATGAGTGCAGCTAATTCGAGGTCGTTACTGATGGTGGGCACCAGCATTTACTAAACACCTACTATGTGACCGTGAGGCCAGGTACTTTACCTGCAATGATTCTAACTCACTTTGGCTAAAAATCTGCCCCAAAACCAGTCTTGAAACAGCTTAATATTTGCAAATATGGCCCTAAAACCATAAAGACCCGCTGAGGGTCATATTTAAGCAATTTTCAATCAAAAAGTAGGAAAAGCAAAGTGACTCACTAGGGCAGCATATAAAAAATATGTATTCTTTGTTGGGCTATAAAATGTGTTCTCTGGAGCAGTTTTCAACTTCCAAGTGTCAGGGGCATGGAGCAGGAACATAGGAAATTCTAAACAAAGGGATTGTCGCCATGGGAAGCCTTACTCTTTCTTACACCTTAACAGCCAGGAGAGTGGAAAGCTCCATCTGTTGATCGGAATGCTAACAGAAGATTCAAAAGGAGCTTTTCCTTCTCTCCTTTCTGCCAAGTTGGCCAACTCATCCCATAGCCTCTTCTTACAGAGACTGTATTATTCTTTAAGATCAACAGAGCAAAGCTAACACAGCAGAGGTGGTGAGTTGAAGCTGCCTTTGAACCCTCTGATGGAAAATCAGTAAAAATCTACCAAGTTAATGAGCACCCATCATTAGAAGAGAAAAAGTGCCACAAGGATGCACCAGCCNTTCTTTAAGATCAACAGAGCAAAGCTAACACAGCAGAGGTGGTGAGTTGAAGCTGCCTTTGAACCCTCTGATGGAAAATCAGTAAAAATCTACCAAGTTAATGAGCACCCATCATTAGAAGAGAAAAAGTGCCACAAGGATGCACCAGCCAGAAGCCCAGTGCACCAGGTACTGGGGCCCCTTGGGGTCGAGTAGAGAGCTGTGAGGGTGAGCCTCTCACTTTTATAGATTAAGCAGAGGGCTGATCAGCCTCAGGTGCTTTTCATCAACTGGTGCCGAGACTGTAAAAAGAAACAAAGTCACATCAGCATCTCACCCAGGTAATAAAAGCAGTAACAATAAGAAATAATCAATTACTTTGCACCATCCAAGGGTTATCTTGGATGCTGGGGCATGGAGAGTGCCTGTGGCTCTGGGAAGCAGCCACACCTGCTTCAATCCTGGGGCACAGGACTGCCCTGTGCCTAGAAGGGCCACCCAGCCAGTTGCTTCTTTGCTCATTCAACTGGCCCATGAAAATTAGCCTTCCTTGAAACTGAAGGGGGAAAATGCAATCATGATTAATCCCGTGTAGAAAAGGTAAAATTTCTTTTGTTTCTTTGAGTAAGAAATAGAAGGAAATAGTTGAATTCTCCATGTGGAATGAGTAAAGCCAAGCCTGTTTGAGGCAAGAAACCTGGATGCTAGAGGGGCGTCCTTGGGCCCAGCCAGGTTCCTGGGGCTGTGTGCACATCTCCCAGCAAGGGCACCACGGTAATGCCTGGGCTCTTCTTGGCATGCTGTGGGGCACATGACCGAGGCTCAGGATGTCAGAACCTAAGGATACTGATGTTGCCAGTGTCCTTGATATTAGTCAAACCCAACATGCGTTACTGAGTGCTCCTGCTTTCATTGCCTGGGGTCAGGCACCGTGGACAGATGTGCTACATGGTGGCTATGACCACGTGTGTTTAGGACTGCACTGGGCATGTGGGATATGGAGAAAACTAGGAGTCAGGAATACAGCTTCATCTCTGGAAGGGCTACAGAGTGAATATCACAGGAAGTAGGATTCAACATTTAGAGGACTTCTGTACTCTTTAACCCTTTGATCTTTTGGAACTTCCTATTATTTCTAGTACAACCAACTAACCAATACATTGGACTCCAACTCTGAAAGACGTCTTTTACTTCCTCTTGAAACAAAACAAGCATGAAGATGAACAAATATCTTTCCAGAAAATACTTTCGTTTTCTCTAACTATGGGAAAAGATGAGTGGTGACTAGGAAAACATGGCCTGGAATTTCAGAGACAAGAGTTCAAATTCCATCTCCCAACTCACAACTGTGAGCTGACTGTGGCTCAGAACCTAAACTCCTTATTGCAAAATTCACACTTAAATTGAAGAAAATATGGAAAATCACTAGACCATTCAGGTATGAATTAAATAAAATTCCTTATAATGATAAAGTAGAAGTGATATATAGATTCAAAGGATTAGATCTAACAGACAGAGTGCATGAAGAACTATGCACAAAGGTTCGTAACACTATAAAGGAGGCAGTGGTCAAAACCATCTCCAAGAAGCAGAAACGCAAAAAGGCAAAATGGTTGTCTGATAAGGCCTTACAAATAGCTGAGAAGAGAAGCGAAAGGCAAAGGAGAAAAGGAAAGATATATCCATCTGAATTCAGAGTTCCAGAGAATAGCAAGGGGAGATAAGAAAGTCTTCCAGAGTGAATAAAGTGAAGAAATAGAGGAAAACAATAGAATAGGAAACACTAGCAATATCTTTCAGAAAAGTAGAGATACCAAGGGAACATTTCATGCAAAGATGGGCACAATAAAGGACAGAAATGGCATGGACATAACAGAAGCAGAAGATATTAAGAAGAGATGGCAAGAATACACAGAAGGACTATACAAAAAAAGATCTTCATGACCCAGATAACCACAATGGTGTGATCACTCGCCTAGAGTCAGACATCTTGGAGTGTTGAAGTCAAGTGGGTCTTAGGAAGCATCACTACGAACAGAGCTAGTGGAGGTGATGGAATTCCAGTTGAGCTATTTTAAATCCTAAAATATGATGCTGTCAAAGTGCTGCACTCAATATGTCAGCAAATTTGGAAAACTCAGCAGTGGCCACTGGACTGGAAAAGGTCAGTTTTCACCCCAATGCCAAGGAAAAGCAATGCCAAAGAATGTTTAAACTACTGCACATCTCACATGCTAGCAAAGTAATACTCAAAATTCTCCAAGTGAGGCTTCAATAGTACAACTGAGAACTTTCAGATATTCAAGCTTGATTTAGAAAAGTAAGAAGAAACAGTGACAAAATTGCTAACATCTATTGGATCATAGAAAAGCAAGAGAATTCCAGGAAAGCATCTACTTCTGCTTCATTAACTATGCTGAAGCCTTTGACTGTGTAGATCGCAAACTGTGGAAAATTCTTCAAGAGGTAGGGATACCAGACCACCTGACCTTCCTCCTGAGAAATCTGTAGGCAGGTCAAGAAGCAACAGTTAGAACCGGACATGGAACAACAGACTGGTTCCAAACTGGGAAAGGAGTATGTCAAGACTGTATATTGTCACCCTGCCTATTTATAATTTATATGCAGACTACATCATGTGAAATGCTGGGCTAGATGAAGTACAGGTTGGAATCAAGATTGCTGGGAGAAATATTAATAACCTCAGATACGCAGATGACACCACCCTTATGACAGAAGATGAAGAGGAACTAAAGAGTCTCTTGATGAAAGTGAAAGAGAAGAGTAAAAAGCTGGCTTAAAGCTCAACATTCAAAAAACAAAGATCATGGCATCCAGTCCCATCACTTCATAGCAAACAGATGGGGAAACAAAAGAAACAGTGACAGACTTTATTTTCTTGGGCTCCAAAATTATTGCAGATGGTGACTGCAGCCATGAAATTAAGGTGCTTGTTCTTTGGAAGAAAAGCTATGACCAACTTAGACAGCGTATTAAAAAGCAGAGACATTACTTTGCCAGCAAAGGTCCGTACAGTCAAAGCTATGGTTTTTCCAGTAGTTACATATGGATGTGAGAGTTGGACCATAAAGAAGGCTGGATACTGAAGAACTGATGCTTTTGAACTGTGGTGTTGGAGAAGACTCTTGAGAGACTCTTGGACTGCAAGGAAATCAGTCCTGAATATTCACTGGAAGGACTGATGCTGAAGCTTCAATCCTTTGGCCATCTGACATGAAGAGCTCACTCACTAGAAAAGATCCTGATATCAGCTGGGAAAGATTGAAGTCAGGAGGAGAAGGGGATGAAAGAGGACAAGATTGTTGGATGGCATCACTGACTCAATGGACACGAGTTTGAGCAAGCTCCGAGAGATGGTGAAGGACAGGGAAGCCTGGCGTGCTACAGTCCATGGGATCGCCAAGAGTGGCACATGACTGAGTGACTAAATGACGGCAACTCACTACTGTGGGTGAACTTGAACAAATTACTAAAACACTTAAAGCCTCCACATCCAGTTCCTCTTTTGTCAAATGACGATAGCTATTTCATGAATCTATCACGAGGCTTAATTAAGGTCATGCATGTAAACTATTTGGAATGCCTTGCCTGTATAGTTGACCCTTGAGCCATATAAGGGCTAGGAAGCTGATCCTCTCTGTAGTTGAAAATCTGAGTACAGCTTGCCGTGTGTATACACAGTTTCTCCATAACCGCAGTTCCATATCCATGGATTCAACCAACCACAGACTGTGTAGTACTGAACACTGACTATTAAAAAAAATCCATGTATAAGCAGACCTGCACAGTTCAAACCCATGTTGTTCAAGGGCCAAATGCAGTTAGTACTCAATAAATGAGACAGGCTGCTGTTAGGGTGAAGATGAGTGGCTACTGTAATTCTTGTAATTGGGGATCCTCAAGCAGCAGCTTTAGGATTTTCAAGAGCAGTTCACTGGAATCTCCATGTCTCTGCATTCCAGAAAATTTGGCCCAGAAACACACTTGTCCAAGCCAACGTGACTTCTTGTTCCCTTCAACGCCACCTCTGACAAACCACTTCTGTGGACATGGTCAGGTCAGCAGGAAGCCAAGAAGCCATCGCATTCCTTACATGAGCTGTTGAGTATCAAGACATCGGTGGGGCAGTCAGTGCTAGGGAGCAGGCATTCAAACATAACGGAGTTCTCTGCTAACACTCTGGATTCTGGGGCCAGGGCATTCGCTGAAATGTAATGCAGTCACCAAAGACAGGGAAAGTGCCAGTCACCCACCATGGAACCCAGCGCAGTTTCATCATATGGAGACAGGGGTAGAAACAGTACAGGTCTTCAATCTACCTGGTGAATCACCTTTTTAGAAAGGCAATTTAGAAAGAGCCACCAGCGTGAATTCTATACAAGTCAACTATGTTAATGACTGTGTGTGTGGTGGCAGGGGCCGGGGCGAGGTGAGGAGAACGTTCACCGGGCTCTACGGGAAAAGTTAAGCATGGTCTTGGAGGGACGAAATCTCAGGTGTGCTGCACCACACACATAAAACAAACAAACCAAAAAACAGAACAAAGCAGAAGAGACACAACCAGGAGACTCTCAGTAGACTCGGTAGCTCCCAAGGCAAAAACAAACTATTAGTGCTGTGTGCTAAGTCACTTCAGTCGTGTCTGACTCTTTACAACCCTATGGACTGTAGCCCTCCAGGCTCCTCTGTCCATGGGATTCTCCAGGCAGGAACATTGCAGGGGGTTGCCACGCCCTCCTGCAAGGGGTCTTCCCCACCCAGGGAACCTGTGTCTCTTCTGTCTCCTGCACTGGTAGGCAGGTTCTTTACCCCTAGAGCCACTTTCATTTCTCTGCAAGCCAAGGGCCAGGTGTGCCCACTGGTCTTCCCTTTCTCGAGCTTCCTCTAATACATAGAGAACAAAGGAAGACCCTTTGGCAGAAACCACAGGATCCTTGGTACAAGCATGCGTTATTCCATTTAACTCTCACTGCAGGTATAAAAATCATTCTTTTGATTTCATTTTGCTGTAAAAAAAAAAAAAAGCCAAAATTATGGAGCTAAAGTTGCCAAGCGTCAGAAAGCTTCAAAGTAGGTGGCACCTAGACTTGAACCCTGTTGCACTAAGTATTGCTTGATCCTGAGAGTACCTGCAAACTGCACGGATGCTCCATCCCCAGACTAGTCTAATACGAATCTTGCGGGGTCACAGCTGGAGCAGAGGTGTGTTCTCAAAGCTCTCCAGGGATGGTGGTAGAGTTCACCCCACAGACCCACCCCCAGTGCTATGCTGTGGAGGCCACTGATGTGTAGTGACCACTTTGGGGGTGGGGGGTTATTAGTGATTTTAAAATGGAGAGGAGAAAAAAAATTAGGAGAAAAATTTCAGACATCTGGAGATCTTATCCAACAGCTAATCTTTTACCTCTTATGTGTAGTAGCATTTTTACTTCTCTTATTTTAATTGAGTCTTACAAAAGTCCCATCTCACTGAAATTCCTATTTTGCTGACAAATAAACTGAGGCTCAGAAAGTCTGAGGAATCCGTCCAAGTTCACACAGTGGCCATTCTGAGGCTCAAATTGAAGGCTTCATGGTTCAAGTCCCATGTATCAAAGAAACCCTATGAGAAACCTGGACTCTCCTATGATCGGCTATATATATATTTTTCTCACTTTCCCCTAGATATTTGAGATTGAGTTTGCATCACTGGGGGCAAGAAGGGGTGGGGAAATAAATGAATTCTAATAAAAATATTTTGAAAGCAGAAATTCTTTTAGTAGTTTTGAAAAGGGCAATGTTACTGCCATGGAGTATGGCTTCTGAGAAATACGAATACAAGCTCTTACTGGACATGAACTTGAGTTAAAAGAAAGCAATGAAAAGCCCTAAATGAGTCAGGGCTACTTAGGGAGTTCATTTACTTTCCCTGATAAGAATAAAGAAATATTTCAAGTTCTCTGTTTGAAACACAAAAAGCTGACCAGGAATATGGTATCTTATGAGAAAATATGTGAAGCCTGGGAACATGACTTGGTTTAATGATTTATCAACTTCAGTTAAAAGAAATCTGGGTGATCTTATCATTCGGCTGGCCTCCCTTCCTGAAAGTTCTGCTCACCCAGATAAGTTACTGCTGAGCCAACATCCTCCTTGGCTATGCTTCACTTTGTCTCAGACAAAACTGAAGGAAGCTCCATGCACTACACAATGCTACTGTATACAAAACCAGGTAAAAAGCAGAGGCTAGAAAATTCTCTCGGTGCTTGCTTAGACTGCAGGATGTTTGCATCCAGTTCTCTTACCATTCTGTTATATGGAGACAAGTTCTTAACCTTTCCAAGCTCCACTTATATATATATATATACATATACACTTACACATATATGAAGGGAATGGCAACTCACCCCAGTATTCTTGTCTGGAGAATTCAATGGACAGAGAAGCCTGGTAGACCACAGTCCATGGGGTCGAAAAGAGTCAGACATGACCGTGCAACTAACACACACACACGTATACACACACAGATCCAGCTTCATGGGCATGTGGNTATATATATATATATACATATACACTTACACATATATGAAGGGAATGGCAACCCACCCCAGTATTCTTGTCTGGAGAATTCAATGGACAGAGAAGCCTGGTAGACCACAGTCCATGGGGTCGAAAAGAGTCAGACATGACCGTGCAACTAACACACACACACGTATACACACACAGATCCAGCTTCATGGGCATGTGGTCTGTGTAACTGCACAGAACGCCACCACTTAAAGGGGCTGCAAGCTTTGTTTACTGCTCTGCTCTTGCTGTCGTGAAATGCTCAGTAATTTTTGTGAAAAGTTCCCCATTTTCATTTTGCACTGGACACTGCAGATTAGGCACTGGTCCTGTTTATACCTTTCTCTCGAGTTGCTGGAAAGGACTGCAAGAGTTAAGATCTGTTCGCAACCTAGGCCTGGTATGTGGTAGGTGCTCCTGGAAGATAGCTACTGCTACCTGCATTATTCTCATATTGCTAAGGCCATGTATGTTATCTGGCCCTGGGCACTATGTTTTCTATAAGCTGGGTAGATAGTTGAATTGAAGACTCAGCCTAAGTAACCAAGAGAGACCACTATCCCTCTTAGATTGCTTGCACGTGAAACTGAAGAACCTTTTCAAAGCTCCCTCCAGTTGGTAACTTGTTTGCACAAATCGGTGACTTCTCTTCCTCCCACATGGCACTGCAGACCACAAGAGGATGCGCTTTCCCTCTGATGGCACCACTAAGCAGACTAGCCATCAAGACACCTGGTGAGTGGCCAAGCAACCAAAGAAAGAGTCCAGGCCAAGTAGGCGAGCATCATCTTGCTTTAGAGAGAGAGGCAGGGACTGTGGGTCAGCGGGGAGAGATAAGTGGAGGCGGATAGAGGGAGATGGCATTCGTTCTTCACTTTGAGCTCTGCTGTTCTGAAGAAGATGGTTTGCAGGGCTCTTGGGTATGAAAGGAGTTTCTTTAAGACTGGGTATGAGTAGACCAAATGAAGAAACTGTGCGAGGGTGCACTGTCCAAGATGCTGAGATGGCAGGTCAACTAGGTGAATGGACCTTGACCTTTACCAGGGCTCAGCCATGTCACCAAAGCAACTCAGCCTCCATGCACCCTGTGTTTGGGGGTGGGGTGCAGTTAAATATGGTGCCTGACATCACACCATTATTTTCAGCTACATCCTTTCAGGGCTTCTGAAATACAGACTTTTTCTGATAGAAAGGACTGTCAACCTTACTCTCTGAGTAAGCATGCTGGAAAAGGCAAGGGCATGAATGTTTGAGTTCCAAAAGGATGGCAGTACCCCAATACTGGATGGAGACCTCGTTGCCAGGTATCATGGGAAGCCTGTCATGAAATATGTGAATTAAAAAAAAAAAATCACCTGATGCAAGGTAAAAAGGAAAATCAAAGATCCACAGCAACAAAAATCCTAGCAGTAGCTAGCAATTATGGAGCCTTTAATATATGCCAGGCACTGTGTCAGAACTTTATGTTTATTATTATCTCCTTAACTCTGACAGAAACCTTTGCAAGTCATTATTATTAGCATCTTCATTTTTCACGTAAGGAAACCAAAGCTTGGGGTGGTAACATGACTAACTCTGAGCCATACAGCTAGAAAATGTCAAGAGCCTGGATTTGAACCCAATCCATCTGACTTTAAATCTCAAACTCTAATTTCTGTCCTGGCCTCATGAGGGGGCTTTCAAAGAGGCCTAGGAGGTTTGTCAGGTAATTCCCGGATGACAGCACTTGCTGTTAAAATGGAAGAGAGAATCCCAGCCTTCCCCTTTTCTCAGATGTTAGCCGCTTTTGTAGAAGAAAGCTCTAAATTCAAGTCATTCATACTTCACCCACAGTAATGAGAAATCTAGGAACTTAAAATACTGCTTCAACCTTTCCTCTCTCCCACCAAACTGTTTGAAAGGATTATCCAAGAGGGAAGAGGGGGAAAAAAAGTAATTTTGCAAAAAAAAAAAAAAAAAGTTGAAAAATATGCTTTCAAATGAGAAACACGTGTGTGATTATTCTCCCTCTTTTGTCTCTCCCTACCCCCACCAAGTTGAAAACAAGCTAACGCAACACAAATGTACACATCCATGTAAAGACACAGGAAGCCAGGGCGCCTCGGATGGCAGACAAGCCAGCATAACAGCCCCTGTCCAGCGCCATGCCCAGTTTTCAAGCTTACGTACAATGACTCCTGGCAAAAAATGTGCTTGAATTTTAAAGAGGGAATCTCGCAGGGGTGAACACTCAGGCAGGCTGGAAAGCAAGTGTGTCAGAGGTTGCAGAAGTGCTGGAGTTATGCCATTTTAACATATCATTTCTTGTTTCCCTCTTTCTGGCACAAACAAGCTACAGAATCTCAAAAATTGGGTCATCATTTTTGAATTCCCTGCTTTCAGCACAGCGCTCAGTTGGTCTTATTGACTAGCTTAAAAATCTGATTTCCTGAGCTAACACTACCTGTCCATTCAGCTGCAGGGGAGTAATAAACTCGGGTACTGTCTTTCCCACTGGCAACCAATGTGCAATAGTTCTCACAGGCGAGCTGGCTTCCATCCTTGTATTTCCTGATATTATATATTTAACAGCATCAAATATGTCCACGAAAGTACCACTTCAGAGGCCACCACTCTTCCTGGGAGGCTGAGGCGAGGAAGAATTGACTCCTGGGGGGACATCACTGGCATCCTGGTCGCGCAGGACGACGTCCTTTCCCATCAGCTCTGGTGTTCTCACAGGTATGGCTGGCCTGCCCATGAGGGACACAGGGCTGTGCGCTTCACTCAGAGTCAACAAGAGCCCTTGCAACTCAACTGAGTGGTCCCTACCATGAATTCTGAAGCCTCTCGGCTGTGTTCTAGCAGCAGATTTAAGCTTACCTCCATCTGGGAGCATGTTTTGTGAATTTTTACTTGATTTTTTAAAATTATATCAAGTCTCTAAACATCACTTTCCGTCTCTGAGTTCCAGATTTCTAGCAAGTTTCATCCGTTTGTCAGTGTGAGACAAGACACTCTCTTCCTTTTTTGACCAGATGAAAATGTTTCCTACTTCTCTGCAATCACTTGCTTCAGACCAATATAATCTCCTTCCAGTCCAGGCCCTGACTTCAGGACCATCCTCTAGTAAATGCTATGCTAGGGGAACAGGGAACGCATTGTGAGCTGAGTTTCTGAGACTCTTAACACTCATGCAAAAGGCATCAAATTTCAGGAGATCTTCTGGAACATGAACACAGCCATGGGGTCAAGTCTGGGCTTGCTTTATTTGACCTTGGTTTGTTTTATTTTATTTAGGCAACCTTTCTCGGGGGGGTGGGGCAAGGAACCGTAAAATCCTTACCTTTTAAAGGAGCCCATTGTTAACAATTTGTTCATCACAGCTCCCTCTACCTCACCGAAAAAGTCTCCAGTCTGTGGGGAAGAAAAGACGACCCAAGAGGAAGTGTAGATAAATAATGCGCCCAAACACCAGAGAAGAAATAAAAATGGACACAGTTTGTGACCTGGAGCTGACAAGGGCAAAAGGAGGTTTTCAGGACTACTGTTACATAAACATGGAAAAGGTCTTAATAGTCACGAGAAGTTATGGGATTATAGAGTGAACAAATAAGCGGATGTGGATGTTTCAAATATATGGCAGGGGTGGGGTAAGAGTGGCATTGCATAACACGTGCTAAGTGCCGGAAATAACACACACATGCACACGGGTGCACATATGTGCACACACACACACGCATGTAGCAGCACATGCACACACACTCTTGGAAGGAGGCAGTAGGCATTAATCTGCTCTCAATTCCTTGGGAGTAAAACACTACTTCATACAGACAGAAACAGCCTGTGAAAGGGCTTCCTAAACAGTAAGAAAAAGAATTGTTTGTAATTCCTAAATGACCTGTTTAGGGATATACAGCAGTCTTCTTCATCGGCTCTATAAATTTCCTACAGTGGAGAAAACATCCTTTCTCTAAGTCACTTTCTGAGGAGCACCTTCATTTTGTCCATAGGCAGCTAATATGTTGACCAAGAATAAAGCTGTCCAGATCTGAGAAGAGAAGACTCGGCCAATCAGACTTCCAATGGCTGACTCCAGCTCTGGGACTGTCTTCAGGGCACTCCCCCAGTGCTAAGCTTCTGCTTCCGCAAGCCTAATTCTTGGTGTTGGCCGAGATTTGCAAACTCTGAATGGTGGAATGAAGGATTAGCATCCTCGGGCATCCCTCCAGACTCCTGGAGCCGAGGGGGAAGATGTATCCAATATGGCAGAACAGAGCTTGGCCAACAGCCTTCCTCTGCCAACAGACTGGAAGGGGCCAGTGCAGACCAGTAGAGAATTCCCAACTCTACCGTGGGTGCTCTCAGAATTTGTATCTTATGTGGCGGAGAGTAGAGGGCATTACACTCAGAGCCCAAATCACATAAATTCCACATGTGTGTATGTGCTCATTCATGTCCAACTCTTTGCAGCCCCACAGACTGTCACCTTCCAGGCTTGCTGTCTGTGGGATTGTCCCAGCAAGAATACTGGAGTGGGTTGCCATTTCCTTCTCCAGGGGATCTTCCTGGCCTAAAGACTGAACTGTGTCTCCTGCACTGGCAGGCAGGTTCGTCACTGCTGAGCCACTGGGGAAGCTCCTACATAAAGTCCACAGACTTTGTATTAACTGAATCCTAATTTCCTTGTAATGGTGTGACCTCAAGTAGGCTCTTAGGAGTTTTCAGGCAGAAAGGCACATACAGGCTTTGCCAAAAAGTCAGAAAAGAGGAGGAAAGAAGGAAATGACATTTCACTGACTGAAGACTGAGCATTGTCTTTTTCACTCCAGGGAAACTTGAACTTTTGGCAAACTGTGTGGGTATGTGCTGCTGTTGGGAGCGAGAAGGCCATGTGCATTTCCTGTGTGTAAATATGCCAGTGTCAGTGGGACTGGTTGTTAGATGAAGAAGAATTAACCTGATTGGGGTACAGGAACCAGACGTCCAACAAGCTGAGGCAGGGCAGGCTCCGTGGGCTATTCTACCCAGGAGTAAAGGAGGGAGCAGGGGCCGCCTGTAGTGGCTGTGGCTTGGGAGGGGCCACTATTCCAGTGGCTCATTGTGTTGGCTGGTCCAAGACTCACCACTTAAAGACATCTGCCGTGTTGTCCCCGCCAGGATCAGGTTCTCATCTCAGCCCTCCATGATTATGGCAGGATGACAGAGCTCGTCTTCACAGGGGATTAATTTGGGTTCTCACTCCTCCCAGACACAGGGGAACATTACCATAGGCCTATGGCCATTCTTGCTCCCAAGAAACTGACCACATCTCACGTGCTTATCCTTCTTATCTAATGTCCATCAACTGTCCAACATGCAGTGACATNACCACTTAAAGACATCTGCCGTGTTGTCCCCGCCAGGATCAGGTTCTCATCTCAGCCCTCCATGATTATGATGACAGAGCTCGTCTTCACAGGGGATTAATTTGGGTTCTCACTCCTCCCAGACACAGGGGCACATTACCATAGGCCTATGGCCATTCTTGCTCCCAAGAAACTGACCACATCTCACATGCTTATCCTTCTTATCTAATGTCCATCAACTGTCCAACATGCAGTGACGTCCAGCATCTGAGGAGACCGTGCGTGAGCAGCTGGAGTCTCAACTGTGTGATTACCATCGACCAAAGGCACATTTAAAATCCCACGACATCCTCACAGGTAGGGGGGAAAGCCAAATGTGGTAACAGCTCCACATGTTATCTGGAGCCAGAGTTCACAGCCTAACCGGCCACTGAGCTCAGACCCGAAGGAGCCGTACTTACGGACGACTAACTAATTTATTAGGCATTAATGGGTCTATCGCACTGTTGGCTATTGAAACATTTTAAATGATGTAAAAGAAACCTCATTATAAAATGCTAGCATCCTCAAGTATTAGAGTTAGAAGAAGACTTCTGCAGTCAACCATCCTCCGCTCATAGAACCCACCGGGAGTCCGGGCAAGTTAAGGGATGTACCCAATATCCCAAATCGAGTTAAGGAACAGAGCTCACATCAGAAACCATCTGCCTCCACCTCTGGTGTTTCTTTCCTATACCATATGGCTAAACTGATTTGGATTTGACTTTAACATGCTAATTTCATTAACTGCAGAAAAAGCTTTCAGGCACCAAGTTTTAAGGGAGAAACTCATGTTTCTCTATTACAATGCTATTGATT
The DNA here is from genome assembly GCA_006410875.1 of Neotragus pygmaeus. Taxonomy (NCBI): domain Eukaryota; kingdom Metazoa; phylum Chordata; class Mammalia; order Artiodactyla; family Bovidae; genus Neotragus; species Neotragus pygmaeus. The sequence goes on from SJYV01027390.1 coordinate 270,802, forward strand.
TTAACTCTTACTTTGATTTCCAAATAAAAGTGGAGCTTTCTTTGCTGAGCACCCTAAGCTTGCTTTCTTTCCATCTCTCCCTCCTGCTCCCACACTGCACACGGCTGGATCAAATGAAAAACATTCTTCATCTATATGTGGATTCTTGGCCCTCACTGCTGAGAACCCAAGTTAATCCTTGGACTCAGATAACTGACTTTTAAAAAGGAAAAACCAGAAAGAAAGCCGTAAAGAATAATTATGTTGACATACAGACATACATGTATTTGTGTGGATGTATAAATTATATAGAAAGATAAAATATCAAAATATTAAAAGGAGGCAACCTCCTTAAAATTACCCGAACTCTTTCGGGCACCTCCATACTTGAGGTAAAGAGTTCTATAAATTGAACATTTTATGTGTAAGAGAGCAGACCCTGGGCTCTGCACTCCTCCTCTCCTCCCTGGAGGTAAAATCTCTTTGGGGCCTACTGAGAAGTGGGCTGTGACATTCTTAAAGGGGTGGAAATAATGTTTTATAATCTCCTGCTATTACCTCTTAAATACAGATCATTGTCTCAAAGTTTCAACACCATATTTCACTTCCCTTGACCCAAGCACAGTCTGGGATCCTTGCTGTAAGTAGGTAGAAATTCCTCACTCACCTGAGTGTAGTCTTCAGATACCAGAATAAATCCGTTGTTGTCTATGAGGTAACAATTCACAGTCTAGAAAATAAAAACACCACAGTTTCAACTTTGGGTCCTCAGACTGCTTTTACGTGCAATGATGTACTTCCAACCTGAGAGACACCTATTTTAGGCTCTTTTGGGGGAACTGGAAATGCCAGCTGGCTCTTGGAGTTAAGGCCAAAGTTAAGCTAACCCCAGCACTTGTTTTGCAAAACTAACAAATAAACTTTAAAACACTAAGCAAGCCTTGAAAATCCCAAATTGGGATAAAAAGAAAATGCATTTAAAAATTATTCATTACAGTTTGCCTTCCTTTTTAAAAATTTATATGACCTGAATAATATTTCCCAGGAACAAAGCGTCCAGAGGCCTCTGAACCTATATTAGCAGTGGTTGAAGTACAGGCTGTTTTGAAAGCAAAACGAGAGCACAATGCCATTACTCTAATGATGTATTAATGAAAACACCGTGTCAGCTCAGAAGACCATCAGGGGACCAGGTAATATTTTTTAATTTGTTCATAGACTTAGGCAGGGGGGAAGGGGCAGACTTCTGTTAAAGGGGCCCCTCAGGCCTCCTAAAGGTTTTCAAACTGTGTTTTTAATTGGGAGCTGGATTTGGGGGCAGGGCTGTTAGCTTTTGGTAGCTCAGACTTATAAATTGTAGCAAGGTAAGCCCAAACCTCTGCTTCCCCCACACTACTTTAATCTCAACTGAATGATTTGCTACAGGCTAAGTTTTAATTACAGTGCTGTGGAGTTTAAATTTAAGGTTTAATTCAGTCCTTGATGTAACTCAGTTTCTATTTATTGCAGCTTTACATACCGACTGCAACATTTAATTTGTAACATATCTTTACCCTGAGCTAAAGTCCCCTAACTCCAGGCCACTGCAGAGCTGTTTTTTTTTTTTTTTTTTTCTGGGACATTTACTTATCCACAGAGTTGATTCTAACGAGACACAAAAGTATAGCAGTAAGCTAGTTAGAAAGGTGCATCCATCCTCTATTAGTAGGCAACGGTGGAGATTCAGCAAGAAATTAAAAGCCTTGCTAGCTCCTCTCAGAAAAGAACTGGCTCGTTTGGTGAGCAAGTTTCTCTCGGTCATTCAAAGGGGCCAGAAGAAGGCCACACTCTTGTTCTTCAAAGAAGCTCTCAGCTGCACGGACACTACACTGGTCCAGCTGGGAGTCCTGACAAATGTCCCCCTTCTGTAGGACACAGCACTCTCAGAGCCCGGCTGTCCAACATGGCAGCCACGAGGTATGTGCAGATTTAAATGTCGTTTTAAGTTCATTTGATCATATGAGACAAATTGGAGATATAGACCTTGATGCAAAGGGAGGTTAACCTTCATTCAATCAATAAAACTACCTGCTGAGCATAGGAGTGGCCTCCATATACTGACTTTCCAAATCCTTACAATTGTGTAGAGAATCCAAAGTCATCATAACTTACCCTCCATCCCTAACTATAAAATAAATTCCTACTCAAACATCCCTAGTCAATTGGTATTGCTGCTATTAGACCTATAACTTTGTGGTCAGTCTTTCTCTGTAAATGTTAGACAATACAAGACGAATCCAAAGCAACTGGAAATCTTGGGAAAGAAGCAGTATTTCCTGAAGTCCATGAGGGTGATACTGGAGATCAGCTGCAATCACACATGAAACCACTGGCACATTAGTACCCATAAGAGATAAAACACTCAGGAAAAACAAAACATCACCACCAATAACATGAAAGATGCTTCCAGAAAGAATGATTTCAAAAGGAAGAGATTAAGAGAAGCTCTTGGGGAAACTGTTTAAACTTCACTATATTTGACCTCCCTTGTGATCACTTTGAGAAAATAAAAAATAAAGTGAAGAATTAAATATTTTGATCTTTATAATTTTATCTGAAATATTATACTCCCCACTCCCAAACCAAACATGTTGTTTGTTAATAGAAACTACAGTTATAAATTTATTAAGTTTAAATTTGTTAAGTAAAATAAATATATTTCACCATTTCCACTCTATTTAGAGATGAAGTGTCAATAAAATGTTTCATAATTTGACATAAATATTTGGTTCTTTCCCCACCCTCATTTCTTGAAAATGATGACCTCGTGCCCCTTATAATAGACAGCACTGCATGGAATCACGTTGGACTGGGCATTAGGAGACTCACTTCTCAGGTATCAACCTCTGTTTCCACTCTCATCTGGTGTGGAAGGAACAGGAGTGACTATGCAACAAATACTGTCAACCTTGCAAGGATGTTGCATCACTGAGGTAGAACTGGGTCCGTTAATCTGAAAGGTGTCATTTAATTTTCATTACAGGCAATATTGTTACATTAGGGATATTCAGTCACTGTGATGACTTCATAAACATCTCCCTGCCAACCACTACTTGGATTAAATTATTGGGAAGTACGGTAGAATGGAGTAAGGCCCCTGAAGTTAAGTGAGCAGAGTGCTGCGTTATGAAAGAATGTGTGGAATTAGCCAGATTCTAGTCTGGATAAATTGTTTCCTCTATGTCTCTTTACAGTAGTTAATTGCCTTCTCCATTCCCCCTCCTCCAATAAAAGGAACTAGAAGAAATATTTTGTCGGCTTTCCCTCACTATGCTACTTCTGCCCGAAATTAAGCCAAACTTATCAGGAGTCTGCCCATCCCATTGTGACAAGGGCAGAATGACAGGCTGAAGGGCTTGGGCAAACCAGGAACTCTTAAGTTTGACAGACATGGCAAGCATCCATTCCACAGCCACCTGTGACAAACCATCTAAAGATGAAGTTGTTTGAAAAATGCAGAAATAAAGAGCTGCTGACAGTTGCCTTTTTTTAAAAAGGCAACTTTCTTCAACTATTTGTTGCCTCAGTATTGCTCAGAGAAGTCTGATTTCAGGCCACAAAGGCAGGTTAGGTAAGATACCTGAGGTTAGAGCCCCAAACCAGGCCGTGGTAGTTGGGCCGTCACAGATAGTAAGGAGAACTGGGGGAGGAAGAACACTTGGAATTGAGAAACATTAGCACTAAGCTTGTGTTACCTGGAAGGCAGTATTAGCTCTGCGGCTAAGATACTAGCTTGAGAATCAGAGACTTGGACACTTGCAACCAGTATGACTTTGAGAAAGCCTTTTAACACTCCCAGTCTCAGTTTCCTTATCTGAATGATGGAGACAGCAACAACAACTATTCCAGAGAGATTAAGTAGGCCAGTGAGTGCAAGCTGTTGAGCATAGTGCAAAGTGCATTATGAGTCCCCAAAGAACCATGTTCATGTCTATTCAGCACCTACTATGTGCCCTCTTTATGAGTATCTCAATGCTGCAAATTGACTTTTTTGGAGACAGAAGTTGTCACACAGTTTGTAGCAAGAGGTTGTGGAGGCAAGTCAGCTGATAAGCAGATGTGCTCATCTCCCCTCTAACCAGTTAGCTCCTGGAGGACAGGGTCCATCTCTGACTCTGCATCCCATTGATACCTCGGGGGCTGGCGGTACCAGAAGGGCTTGGTAAATAGGTCCTGAAGGAAGGAGTTAGTGTGAGAGAGGTGGCCTCTCAAGGTCTGAAGTTAACAGTCCCCTTGGATGGAATGAAGCTCCTTAAAGTCCTCAGTTAGGCCCATGGCCAGGCCCTCCATGAAGAGGTATCTATAAGCCTGGAAGACATCTGGCCAGAGTGACTCCACCCAGCAGCCCAGGACACTCAAGTCAAGGGCCCAGGGAGGCCACTGCAGGGCGAGACAGAGGGACTGGATCCGAGCCGAGGCAAAGTGTGTCTGATAAGTGTGTGGGAGTTGTGCCAGGTCTTCAGTAGAGAAGAGAAGCCAGAAGCACGTGAACTTAATGAGCCCCCACAGCTGTTTTTAATGGGGACCTGATCACTTGAGGGCAGTTGGAGGAGTGGAGGGACATGGTCTCAAAGACTTAATTAAAAGCTATGAAAGGGAATGACACATGGAAAGAGTCTGCTGAAAGGATGGAAAGGGGCCTGGCTTTTCCTATTAAAACTATGTCAACTAGGTGCCCGAAGCCAAAACTTTAGAGTCAAAATGGGAAATGGATGATAGCTTTAAAGTGCAAAATAGGGATATTTGAGCATCAGATCAAGTTCAGCGATCCAGCCTATGCCACACTTAATTTTCAAGGTATGAACCTTCAAAATGATATATTAATGAGGCTCTATCCCCAAGGCTATCAAAGCAGATATTAGCAGTGAGGAAGGTATCTTACCTTGTGCTTACTATGCCCAAGGGACTAAAGTGTGCATGTGGCTGCCACCTGAGGTTTTAGGTTCAGTGAACCACTGCTCTAAGGGAAACATATGTCTGCAGACATTTTCATTTGATAGCTAATGTCTATTGAGGGCTTCCCACAGGACAAGAGCTGTGCTATAAAGTTTCCATATATCATCTCACTCATCCTCACCATGACTCTGGGGGTGTTTCTATCCCTATTGTATAGCTGAGGAAACTAAGGCAAGGCTTATTACTTCCAGAGCCACAATAGGAAGCTACTCTTGTCTCCACAGCCTGTACCTTTAAACACTATGCTAGACCACCTGTGAAATCAGTCACAGAACAACTAACATAAATTGCACTTTTCTAACTCTAAGTGGGAATCCATTTCCACTTATTTTTATGTATGAGGATGCACAGAGGCAGTGTTAGGCTGTAGGAAGATTACCACCTCTGACTTTATTCATTAAATTGTTCAACCAACTATTTGTCCATCCAATCAATCAACCAGAAACCAGTCAGTCAACCACCCAGCTATCCAGAACACCATCAATCCCACCAGCCAACCAACCATCCATTCAGTCACCCAACTAACCAACCAACTGTCGTCTGTTCTTTTAACACAAATTGGAGTTAGTAGCTTAACACAGGGCCTTATGACACTGATTAATCAGTGCTACTGTTGAGCTGTGTTGTCTTGAACTGAACATTACAATAAGACAAGTAATGCTTCAAAAACAGAGGAGAGGTTTGAAGCCACTTGACTAGCCTATGAATGGCATTCCCGAACTTACTTAAAGGGTACTGGTCATAAAACATCACAGGGTACTCTTTCCTTTGGGAAAATTATTTTTGATCTAATGGTCAGGAAAAGTTGAGCTTTTGCTTTTACTCTTTGAATAGCAGTAACTCATACAGCTATTACAATTTTTTTAAAACTGCCCAATATTTAAGGACTGAGTGTTTTGTACTTTACCTTCACCCTGTACTCCCTCTTTTATATTTCTTTACTTGCCTTTTGTCTGCCTATATTTTTGAAATATACTTCTAATCCATATTTTCTGTGTTGGAATTATGTTTGGTTAGGATTTATTTAATCCCTGTGGAAACTAGAAGGAATGTAAATGAGTGATCATTTATAAGCTCCACTTTATGTATTGACTAATGGTTTGGCTGACTCAGAGAGAGAAGGCTGCGTGAGCCACATGTGGTTGATCTAAGATGTAGGGCAGAAGGTACATGGGACTGGATGCTATAAAAACTTAAATCTGATGGTCAAACTTGGGACAGTGATATATCTTTTTTATTCTACTGCTCATGTGTGGAATTCAAATTTGTCCTCCCAAGACTGAGGGAGTGAGATAGGAGAAAGAAAGAAGAGAGGGAAAGGGAGTTGTAGAAGGGAAGCAGTATGCTAGAATGTAACATGCTGAGTTTTCAATGCTTAAGATTTTTAAGCTTCTTTATTACATGAAATTAAGCAAGACATTTAATTTACCTGATGCTCAGTTTATCCCTTTGCAAAGTGGGACATATAGTCCAATCCATTTCACTAGGTGGTTAAGAAGATGACAAGAGGTACCACATTGGTAGAAACTCTGAGAATTGTAGTGAGAGTTTCAAATGTCAGTAATTTGTATTGTGTTCTATAAAATGCCAAAATCCCAACAGTGCTGTTCATGGGACATTTAAATCATACTTCCCCAGCTCTCCAAAACTATCTGATTGGGAGAAGAAAGAGAAAGAAACAAAGCAAATGTCCTTGGGTTTTTGGAGAGTGGTTCACAGCAATCTCTTAGATTTAGCTCTGTGAGACATTCCCCCTATGAGAAAGCACCCTCAGTCATTCAGCCACCGCCCTCCACCGGCCCCAACTTGATCAGAGCAGACACAGACTCAGGAGACCATCATACCTCATCGTCACAGCTGATAGAGCATTTGCCATCCAGAGAGGCGCACTGTGAGGTGAGGCGGAAACAAAAGGAAACATGTCATTTGGACACACCAGCATCTGCTAAGGCTGCCACCCGGTTACTGAAGGACAGCCCATTCAAGCCCCAGCCTGTTTCATCCAAAGGGAATGCTCCAGGATGAATCTGCCCAGCCTCTCTAGGATGAGTACCAGCCCTAGACAGTAGTATAAAAGCTAATTTGGGGGACTTCCTTGGCAGTCCAGTGGTTAAGACTTCGCCTTCCAATGCAGGGGTTGTGAGTTCAATCCCTGGGTGGGGAGCTAAAACCTCACGTGCTTTGCAGCCAAAACACCAAAAACATAAAGCAGAGAAATACTGTAACAAATTCAATAAGGAATTTTTTAAAAAGACAACTTAGTAGTAACCTGGTTCTTTTTCATTTTAATTTATGTTGTTCATGTTAATTTATGCTTTATTCAGTAGTGATATCTTTTTAAGACCTCAAATCTTTCAGTAACAAGAAATATAATTATTTATTTCATTTTAAATTATTTCCCACTGAATTTTTAAAAACTTCTGTGTTCTTGATGCATAAATTCCTAAAGTATTTTCATTTGAGAAACTATATACCATCTCAACATATAGACTCGGACAGATGGAAACATCTTATGTGCTGTGTTACTGAACAAACACCACTGATATTACTTAGTACAGAATACACAGTGCAAGTAAAGAATGTTCCCAGATTATCCAAGACAGAGAAGCCCTCAGCCAAAGAAAGCAGATGCATGCTTAGTATAACCCAGCTATGCAGAATCCTTCAAAAATGAAATAAAGAGATTCACAAATAATTGGGCATCATAAGATTTTTTAAAAGTCACTATGCAAATTCACAAAAGTCCCTGATACTTAGAAGAAAAATTTCTTTTTAAGGCGGTCACTATTTTGATCTCATAATTACAGCCGTTTTCAGGAGCAAATTCTCTGCTTTCTCAGCATGTGGTGTCTAACATGCTGTCAGTCCTTTATTTTGCACTGAAATGAAAGGTAACCTGAGCAGCCCAGCAGTTCATTTTACAAACACTCATCGGAAATCTGGCACTTTTAGTCTCTGGGTACTCAAATGTGAACACCTGTATAATAACAGTGTTGCTAATGCTTCAACATGCTGATTATAACTTACCTGTCTGCTGGCAGTCCAGAACTTCCTTTGGAAAAATTCAAGTTTCATCTGAATGCCTACAGCTGGGACAAATTATAAATAAAACAAGGCATTAGAGATCTCTTTACACAATTATTTAAGATTATCATAGAAAATTATCTGTCAAGGCAAGATGCTGATGTAAGCATATCAGATAAGAACACTTAAAAACTAAATTTACAGTGAAGCATACAACTAAGACATTTTATTGTTCAGGTAAGGAATTCTCAAGGTTACCTACACTCATATAACTTTTGACAGGACAAACTGAGCACAGTGCATATGGCTCTTTGGAGAGATGTTATTGAGTGTTTCTAAAATTCATACACTTGTGGTCAACACTCTCCCCAGCACAGCTGAAAATAGGAATAGAAATAAAAAGGATATTCAGAAGATCATGGTTTTTTCAGAGTTTCTGTTTCTGTCATTAATGCATAAACTTGTGTACCTAAAAGTATATTCTGCAAGTGTTTTGAGAGATGAAATTTGAAAAGTTACTTGTCATGGGTTGATGTTTGGAAGTGAGTCACTTGGTCATGATGTGACTTAGTTTAATTGGCCCCCAGTATCCACATCTCAATGATCTTCTCTCCTCAGGAACTCTGTGGAATTATATAGTTCTTTGCTTGTCTGTGAAAAGTTCCCTAAAGCAAGAGTGAAAGCTACTTCCAGTGAGAGAAAGGTTCAGAAATGGAAGAGGTTAAGAAAGTGCTTTGAAATTTGGGGAAGAAGAATTCGAGGGAACCTCAGAACTATGCCATGAACAAGCTCACAATATTTCTTTCTGTGAAGTCAAGACAAAGGAACTCTTAAAACCATTAGAAAAAGTACTCAAGTCAGGGGAAAATGCTCATCAGACGGTGAGAAAACTTTAGAGGAGGTGGCAAGAAAAAATGAGATTGTGCTAGAAACACTACACTCCCCACAAGGGGCACCATTTAGCCCTGGGCAGTTATGCAAACTTCAATCCTTGCCCATAATCTTCCCAATTTTTGCCATATCTGCATACCACCATGGCTTCCCTGGTGGTTCAGTCAGTAAAGAATCTGCTTGCAACACAGGACACCTGGGTTTGATTCCTGGGTCGGGAAAAACCCTGGAGAAGGAAATGGCAACCCACTCCAGTACTCTTGCCTGAAAAATCCCCTGGACAGAAAAGCCCAACGGGTTACAGTCCATGGGGTCTCAAGAGTTGGACATGACTTAGCCACTAAATCATCACCATCACACTATTGTTATTTACCTTTCCACACTTTTTTTTTTTGCTGAAACACCTACAGTAACTTCAATCCACATAATGACATCTAGTAAAAGAAATACATGATTACCAACCCCCTCCCCTGGCCCGCCAAAGTTCACTCATATACTTTTATCTTGCCACCTCGTTAGACACCCCCTAACACCTCCCACCTTGGGAAAACATTGCTGTGCTGGCTTCAGGACCTTGGGTTGTTACCTTTATTACTACCAAGTGTTTCTACTTCCTAAACAAATCGCTGAAGCAAGACCTGAGAGTCATAGTTAACTAAGACATGTACACTTAGAGAGACTCATCTATCTTTGCACTTAGAATTTTAAGTTAAGCACAGCTGCAACACAAAGAATGAAATTCTCTGAAAGGTACCATGTCAGTACTCTGGGTTCATCCTGCTTTGCCTTAAGTGACCACCATCTTCTGGACCATAAGCTCCCCAGGGACAGGGACACGTTCTTGTTCCCCACTGGATCCCTGCCTCCAGCAAGGGGCCAAGCACATAGATGGCCCATTGGTAAATGCCTGCTTGTTTAGAAAAACTGTTCAGGTGATAGCATAGTCAGTACCTAGCTAGCTAGCTAGATAGAAGAGTAACATCAGTGTGAATTATAATCATACCCAAATAAAGGTGTTTCCGTGGCAGTTCTCAACACATTAGAACCATATGAGGAACTTAAAGAAAATGCTCTGATGCCTGGTGCCCTCCCCCTCTACAGTGGGAAAAAAAAAAAAAAAAGTGAAAGTGTTAGTCACTCAGTCGTGTCTGACTCTTTGCAATGCTATGGACTGTAGCCCACTAGACTCCTCTGTCCACGGAATCCTCCAGGCAAGAATACAGGAGTGGGTTGCCATTCTCTTCTCCAGGAGATCTCCCCGACCCAGGAATCAAACTTGGTTCTCTTGCATTGCAGGTGGATTCTCTAACATCTGAGCCACTAGGGAAGCAACCCCCGCCCTCTGCCCCACACCACCCACAGTAAAACCATTTAAATCAGAGTGGAGTCTAGGCATAGCTATTTTTAAAAAGCACCCCACGTGATTTGAATGTGCAGTCAAATTGAGCATGGTTACTCTACAGGTCTTGATAAAGAAAGTAAGTTGTCCATGGAGGAACTACCACAATATGGGCCATTTGGTCAGACTACAGCAGAAGCTGCTCTTCCTAACTCTGGAGAAAATCTCAGAGAATACCTGTAGGAAGCTGATATTGAAGCCTGAAGATAGTCACTGCAGTTTCAAATGAATCTTGTCTTCCAAAATGCCTGAAAAGCCATATCCCTATTGGAGATGAGCCAGCTGAGGAAGCTGTAAATCAAGGTGCTGCCTGGGTTTCTGGTCAGATCCACCAGCAGGCAGGGGTGAGAGTGTGCCCTGGATTTAAGAAGGGGCTTGGACCAACTATCTCTGGTTCTACTAAAGATAGGGAGGGATAGCAGAAGGCTGACTTCCATGCAGAAGGCCTCAGGACTGTTGAAACATTCAATGACTTAAACTTAATATTTTCGCAGGCCCAGGTCAGCAGTCACAGCAGGCTTCGAGACTCCACAGGATTAAAGCAGAGGCTTCCCTGAAAAAGTCACCGCATGGTGACCTTTCCATGATGTTTCTAGCCTGAGCAACCCAGAGCTGCCCCTGGCCCACCCATCGTCTACTGAGTTCCCCTGTCAGTCACCCATGCCCTTTCTGAGCACCCTTCCCATTCTCTGAAGGAGGCCCCATTTTCACCTCTCTAATGAAGCGAGCTGCTCCCTCCTGGGTGTTTATCCATCTCACATACTTGCAGCCTGCTATCATCTGCCCCTTTCGGTCTGCACCCCAGCTCCTCGGAGTGCTTTAATCTTGCCTCATGAGTCAGTCCCTCCATCCCATTAATCATGCGTGCTGCTTCTCTCTGATCTCCCTCCAGCAGGCTGCATCCTCTCCCTGGTCCTGATGCCCTAAACTAGACACTGCTTCCCTCACTCCTCATTCACTCCCTGTCTGGGCCATGAGGTCGATGCCAAAGGACTCCCAGACAGTCCCGACTACAATGCATCTGCACTGTTTTGCCCTGGCTGTGTTTTTGTTGCCTCCTCCAGCAACTCTGGCCCACAGTTTCCCATTTCTTAGTTCGTAGTTTGTTCACCTACAAGTTAATATATGTCTCTTGGATTAAGAGATGCACAAGCCCATGGGTGGGCCAACTTCATGACCATTTCTTCAGTGGCCTTTACAGCAAGATCTAAGCTGAGTAATAAGGGGAATGAGACCACACACTCCCTCAGAGTCTACCTGGGGAGTAGTCACGTGGTAAAAGCAACATCAGAGGCTTACACAGAGAACTGTGGCGCATAGAGAATGGGGCAGGCTTGGCCTGGAGGAGTTGACAAGAACTTTGTCCAAAGCATGGACATCTGACTCATAGGAAAAAAAAGAGGAAAGATGAGACTCAAGTGCAGAAACAGCACAGGCAAAGGGTGGAGCCTTTTAAAAGACCATACTGTGTTCTGAGGCTTCAAAGAATGGGAGTGGGGAACTTGGTTGTGCAGGCTGAGGTCAAATGTAAAATGTCTTTGAATGTCAGGCCAACAAACCTGAAGAGTACCCTGTAGGTCAGGAGTTGGCTCAAGGGCCAAATTCACCTCTTTTTGTCAATAAAGCTTTATTGGAACAAAGACAGCCTTATTTGTTTATATACTGTCTAGTACAATGGCAGCATTGAGTGGTTGCAACAGGGGCTGAATAGCCAACATAGCCTAAAATGCTTACTATTTTGGTCATTTACAGAAAAAGTTTGCTGGCACCTGCTTTAGGGCCTGAAGAGCCATTAAAGATATTTCAGCAGACAAGTGAAAGGACCTCAGATCCGTATTTTAGAAAGTCCACAATGAAAGCCTTGAACAAGAAGTACTAGGGAAATGACCTGGACAGTGGAAGATGAGAGTGAGGTGAGTTATGCAGCCACAGCCACTGGGTGCATGTGGCTAGTTATTTAAGTACAAACTGATTTAAAGCAAAAAACAACAAGCAAGCAAACACCAAAACAACCTTTAAAAACCAGAATAAAAATTCCCCATCAAAACAAAAATGTTTAAGGGCATCCCATGCCAATTTTATTCAGAAAAACAAATATAAGCTTTCACAAACATAAATTTAGATTCTTCTCACTATTTTCATTTTTTTGTTCTTTTTTTTTTCCTTTTTTCAACTTTTAACAGAAAAAAAAGAATCATCATTATTTTAGCAAGTCCCCTCCCTCTTCCTCCACCCCCACAGATCCTAAATGGAACCTGAGATATTTGTCATGCCCATCTATCCCGTTCTTTCAACATTTCAGGCCATCATGGTATATTCTGATTCAAGTCAATCTTGCTAATTTAATAAGAAAAACAAGAACTGAAACAGTTTTAGCGAAACCCAAGTTCCAAAGAGAATGCAGAAAATTAAAACACCATTCCTGGAGTTTGAAATTTTTTAGACAGTCCCGAAAATCATCAACATATTTTTCCTAGAATTCATGGTGCTCCTAACTTCCATCTGAGTGCAAAGGTTCCATGGTTCCCTATCAGGAACTTTCAACACAAGGATGGAGACAGAGTTCCCTTTCCATAAGAGCATCTGGTGGTTCCTTATTCACCTCGCAGGGGCAGAACAGACCTAGAAAAAAAGTGTTCCTTAAGATCCTTCCCAGCACCCTAATATTGTGTAAGTTTCCTAGGACAATGACCCTAAGATACTGGGATGGTCTTTGGAAATCAACAAAATAGCAAAGTCATTTTTACGAGAAATGTCACCCCAAAGAGCCCCAGAACCTTTCACATGAAATATTCATGCATTGAGAGCACTGACATTTCATAATTTGGCTTCAATTAGTCAGTTACTATTCCTTAACGCACCTCAATACTCTAAAGAACATCTGAGTACTCATTTTCAGCTTAGCGATACAGACTACAGAGCTGCCATGTAACCTTTCCATTCAGTCTTCTTTTTTCCTCAACTTTCTAACACCCTTTCTATTCTTCCCCTCCCTCTCTTCCTCCCATGTTTTTCAGAAATCAGGTACGAGCTAGGTGGTCAATAGATTGCAATGAAGACATAAGAGATGCAACAGCCAGGGATGGAGGCCTGGGGAGGGTGGTCAAACCACTGAAGAAAGGTTCACACTTCAGGATGCTCAGAGCTGACAGACAAGAGAACAGAGCATCATTCAAACACCCAAACATACAGGCACTTCATTTGCAGAATGTCAGTGATTGTTGTTCAATCACTAAGTTGTGTCTGGCTCTTTGTGACACCATGGACTGCATGATGCCAGGCTTCCCTGTCCTTCATGGTCTCTCGAAGTTTGATTAAATTCATGTCCATTGAGTCGGTGAAGCCATCCAACCATCTCATCCTCTGTTGCCTCCTTCTCCTCCTGCCTTCTGTTTCCTAGCATCAGAGTATTTTTCAATGAGTTGGCTCTTCACATCAGGTGGCCAAGTATTGGAGTTTCAGCTTCAGCATCAGTCCTTCCAATACATATTCAGGGTTGATTTCCTTTAGGACTGACTGGTTTGATCTCCTTGCAGTCGCAGGGGCTCTCAAGAGTCTTCTCCAACACCACAGTTCAAACGCATCAATTCTTCAGTGCTCAGCTTTCTTTATGGTCCAACTCTCACATCTGTACATGACTACTGGAAAAACTACAGCTTTGAATATACGGACCTTTGTTGGCAAAATGATGTCTCTGCTTTTTAATATGCTGTCTAGGTTTGTCATAGCTTTCTTTCAAAGGAAAAAGTGTCATTTAACTTCATGGTTGTGGTCACCATCCAGTGATTTTGGAGCCCAAGAAAATAAAAACTGTTAATGTCTCCACTTATTCTCCATCTATTTGCCATGAAGTGATGGGACTGGATGCCATGATCTTCATTTTTTGAATAATGAGTTTGAAGCCAGCTTTTTCACTCTCCTCTTTTACTCTAATCAAGAGGCTTTCTAGTCAGTGGTTAGTACACTGGAATTGGGACCAATAGCTGACCTCAAAGGCTCTAGTCCTATATTGTCCAAATTGGTGGCCACCAGCTACATGTAGCTATTTAAATAAAAATTAAATAAAGTTAATAATTTAGTTCCTAAGTTGCATTAGTCACATTTTAAGTGCTAAATAGCCACAGGAGGCTAGTGGCTACTGTACTGGACCCAACAGACTCAGAACATTTTCATCACCTCAGAGAGTTTAACTGGGCAGTCATCACTGATAACAGGAACACAGTAGAGGAACTGAAGACTGGTGTCCCTTGAGAATTAAACATAACATTCCCCACAGATCTGTCCAAGCTACCCACTCCCTGGAGGTGGAAGAAATGAGGATGACTTACGTATGAAGGATCTAGAGCATACAGACCTGCCCATGTGAGAAGACCTGGATTTGCAAGGGGAAGCTGGTAATTAGTTTGAGAGAAGTCCAAAGAAATCAATGCAATACGTTCAATGTGGCTACCACCCCCAAGATTTATTTATTTTGCTTTATAAAATTTGAGAATACAAATTACATTTCCAGTGCTATTATATTCAAATGCATTCAAGATGAAATCATGCATGCATCTCATATCAGGTTAACAGACATGCATTCAAGTGTAATCCGAGATCCACCAAAGAACAATGTTACATGTAAAATTAGAAATAAAATAACTTTTTCATATTGTATTCATTTAGAAATAATTTTCTGTGGGCTTGGCCTCAACTTGCAACATACTCCTAAGAGCACAAATCCGTTTTGTAAAACAGTGCTCACCATGCCTGGCATGCAAGCTCACATAAACACCCCTACCTCCATTTGCCCAGTTCCCCAGGCATGTGATATATTCACATACAAATCCAGGAGACAGAAAACTAATCCTACTGCCATCAGCAAATTATAACCAGGAAAATATCTACCAAGAGCTCTGGTTGTGAACCCTGCTTCTAAGACAGCTAAGTACCCTCGGGTACATCACTTCACTTCTCTGTCTCCTACAAAGAAAGCCACATGAACAGGACTTTTGTGGGATGGGGATAAATAATACAAAATAAAATTATGTGTATCAAAACTCTAAAGGTTTGTCAACATTCATATGATGATTGAGTCCTAGTTTTAATCCTTTATGTGTGTATTTCATCATCAAGTACACTTTTCACCCCAATGTATTGATAATAGAAAATTCAACCACAATAAATGCATACTGTCCACGACTACCAAGGTCGCTGAAGATGTAATGTTAGGGGGTAAACAGTCTACAAAATTATAATACATTTGTGGGGGGTGAAGGGGAGGGCCATGTGAGCACTGGCAAAAAGAAGCAAAAACCAGAAGGCAAGGATTCTTCTTCAGCTGAGCAAGCCCGAATGGATTTTTTCCCTTCAGGATTAATGAAAGATGTACTCCACTCTTCAAATCCTGTCACTCTCCGTTTTTAGAATTGCGATCACTCGTGCGTTCGCAGGACAAGGTTAGCTAGATGAGCATTCAGAATCCGGAACAGCGACTGTCCCCGACACTGTCACTGACCGCTCCGCTTGCTCTTCAGCCAGGTTACCTGGCCACAAAGTCTCCCAAGTGAACCGCTGCTGCTGGCGGCATGGGGCCAGTCACTTCCTCCTGCGGCTCAGGCAGAACATCAGGTTCCAGAGCTTTCCTGGAGTGTTTTAGGAGTGTTTTCTCCTAACTGATTCCAATCCATGGGTAGAGATATGGTTGTAGTTGTAGTTTGTCGGTCAGTCGTGTCCGATTCTTTGCGACTCCATGGACTGTAGCCTACCAGGCTCCTCCCTCCATGGGATTCTCCAGGCAAGAGTACTGGAGTGGGCTGCCATTTCCTTCTCCAGGGGATCTTCCCGACCCAGGGATCAAACCCGGGTCTCCCGCATTGCAGGCAGACGCTTTAACCTCTGAGCCACTTATTAGGGAAAATGAAACTCGAATAAGTTAATAAATATGTGCTAAGGATTTCCACTGTATTTCATCACTTGGGAGTGAAACAAGTTTTCTTAAAACCCAAATTCTACAAGTAAATACTGGCCATACATTCTCTCAACCAGAAAAAGAGCTCCTTGCTAGTCGTATTCCTCAAGCACCCTCTGACAGGGTCCCTGATTTCTCCTTCCTTTGTGTCCCGCAGCAATGATTGCTAGCAGCGACAGTAACAAGGCATGGCACATTTGGATTAAAACTTGCCTTAATTAACGGTCAACTGTCATAGATGTTAGCCAAGCCACATTTGTTTAAATGTTTTCTTCTGTTTGTTTTCAAAATAGTTAATTGCGAGTAGAACTAACAGTGAATCTGAATGTCACTTTTTTGGAATATTTCATGATTAAGTGGGGATTTGGAAAAGGGCCACTGTCCTGCAGTGTTGAGGAAAAGAACCGTAACCTTGCTTACATCAAATACAAGCCCATTCCAGGGGTCTGCTAATGTCCAGGATAAATGACTTACCACATGAATAACCATTTAAAACTGTAATATGAATTATGACATAACTCATCTGTTAAATATTTCATGTGAAGATTTTAATGAATTGCATGATGGAATGTTGGACAAAAAAAGACAACTGAAATCCTGGGACTAATTTGGGCGAAACTGAGAACAGAGTATTCTCGTGGAAATGAGGGGGAAGAAAAGGCAGCTGCATTTATGTCCCCCTGGGTGTCAGACTGGCAAGCCCAAAGGCTTTCTTATAAGATTATAGGGAACCAAGAACGATCAGCAACAATCTTTTGAAAAATATTTAGATCAAAGCCATATTTGTTTATTATAATCTTGATAAAGCCCAAACATTAATCTCCAAGGTATGGTATTATTTCAGAAATTAGGGGGGAAAAAAACATTCTCACAGCAGCAGACACACCTCACATTTTAGCCTATGCCAAGTGAATACAATGATAAAAGGGGAGGAGGTATTTTAAATATAACCCCTAACCGATTACATATTTCACTTCTGAAGTACACGCTGTGGTGCTGGGGTGGAGAGGGGTAATCTTTCTTATACATGCTTTTAAGTAACAAAGAGCTACATGATGTACGTCTGTGGTGAGAGAGAGGGAGGGGAAACAGGACTCATTATCACTCGATTGACAACGCGATAGCAGAGGACTGTCTTTGAAGACTCATAGCTGCAGAGGCCTATTTTCATCTGGAACCGTCCCCACCCACTGTCCGTGACTGACTTCTGGGAATGTGTGTAGGAAGGCCTGATCCTTTCGCCTACACATTTCTTTCGTAATCACTTTGTTTTTGTCCTGTCAGAGCTTCTTGGGAGCAGTCACCTTCAGTAAAGTATAATAAATGACAATTATGAATGTTTCCTCCATTTAGATTCTAATTACTTGACAGAATCAATGTTGAAAAGAATTAACAGGGCCGTGGAATGGAATAATAATTTTCTTTTCACCCCTGAGGTAATCTGGAAGCATTTTTCCAGACCTCATCTAAAGAAAACTATATTCCCTCAGCTTTCTAAGGCCACTGGAGCTGGCATCAAATAGTTTTTGTCAGATCATTTTATGCTCACAAAACTCTTTGAATAATATTATTTCAATAAGGTTTTCAAGCCAATACATTTTTAAAGTCAATTCCCATCCTTTCAAACTTTCAGAATAAAACATTTAAGCCTCAGGCTTCATTGTATTTTAATCAGGGTTACACAAATCAATGTCCATTAAGAAAATTATAAGTTTCCAAATTATAGCTCCCTAGTTAATAATTTCTTATTAGGTCACCACCTAATAACAGTTACCAAAGAGATTATAACAAAATCAGGGGTCAGATTTCCAAACATTTCAAAACCCATAATAGAATGGTCACAGATATTTGCCAAACACCTCTGACCTAGATGCTGATGACTGTATTTAATGCAAAGCAGCACTAAAACATCCATATGGGAATGTAAATTGGTGCAGCCACCATGGAGGCTCCTTAAAAAGCTAAAAATAGAGCTACCATGTAATCCAGAAATTCTACTCCTGGGTATACATATGGACAAAAAAGAAAACACTAATTTGAAAAGATACATGCATGCCAATGTTCATAACAGCACTATTTATAATAGTTAAGATACAGAAACAATCCAGTCCCATCAACAGATGATTGGTTTAAGAAGATGTACATACATGCAATGGACTGCTAGTCATAAAAAGAACAAAACATCACCATTTGCAGCAACATAGATGGACCAAGAGAATATCATACTAACTGTAGTCAGTCAGATGGCAAAAGACAGACATTACATGATACCACTAATACTAGTTTTCTAGTAGAATCTAAAAAGTAATACAAATCTACATACAAAACAAAAACAGACTCACAGATATAGGAAATAAACTTATGATTACCAAAGAGGAAAGGGGAGACAGGGAGGGATAAAATAGGAGCATGAGATTAACAGATATAAACTGCTAAATATAGATTAAATAAGCAACAAGGATTTCCTGTATAGCACAGGAATTACACTCAATATCTTGTAATAAACTACAATAGAAAATAATCTGAAAAGAAATACACATAACTGAATCACTTTGCTATTCACCTGAAATTAACACAATATTATAAATTAGTTAGTTGGCAATAAAAAAAAGTCCACATGGATGGTTCATGGAGATGGAGGGAAGGTGTCCAATTACTCAGATTCTCCAGCTCATGTTTTAGGGCACAGAGAGGAAAGAGACACGTCCCCACACACCAAGCTCATCTTAGGAAGCTCAAGTCCATTCCAGACCCCCTAAAACTCAGATCCCTTCAGGAGTGGGTGGGAACTGTGGTGAATGAGAGCCCACCCTGTGCTGGTGTCAGGGAGCAGCTCAACTCAGTATAGCTGATGCCTTGTGGGAATATCTTCTGGATACTGCTCGTTATTCTAATGCTGCATGAGAAGCTGAGAATCTAAATATAATACATAGACAAGTCACTGAAAAATTCACAGCACTCTGATAGGGTTACCAGATAAAATATTTCTGATTTGCTAAATCTGGCAGCCCTACACTGAGGGTCACATGGCGCATCCCAGGCAATGACCTGGGGTGGCCTCTGTTGCATGTTTAGACCTAAGAGCACTGAGATAGCTTGCATTCTGCAGAGAAATATCAGGACCGGAAACCAAGGTCTCCTCCATCAACGAGACTTTCATGATTTTACTATTTACTTCAGAAAATTCTTGACCAGAAAGATAAGGCCATAAACTAGTAGATCTACTTCATGATTTACTTGAGAACTTCCTCTAAATCAGCTCATCTCAACAACAGACTGATTAAGAACAAGAGAGAGCTCAACTAGGGAAACTGCTCACTTATCAAACAACTTTTTTGATTTATCAAGACTTGAGAGGTACACCATTCTTAAATTAACCCAGTCCCAATCAGATCCCCACACTGAGAGACCCACCTAGACTCCAGAACCCTATCACCTGCCCGACTTTCCTTTCTGGGATACCAGTAAGACCCTGTTAGAAAGGTGATCTTCCTGAAACAGGGAATAAGGCTGATGTAGCTTGCTCCATGGACTCTTCTGATGGTCTTCTTGTCAACAGTCAAACTGACTTTATTTTGGTCAAAGCATTAATGTATATTTGGCATTAAATTATATTATGTATTATTCATTGTGTTTTATTCCTAACTGGCTAGTGTTAAGCTCCTGGAGGGTAGAGCTTGTTTGTTTACATCTTTATTCTTTGTATCTAGAGAAGTACCCAGCCCAGGTAGGTACTTATGATACAAGTCAAAGGTATGAACAACCAATTGGGTTGATGCTGTGCTGATGGTGACATCAACTACTTTCAGACACTTTTCTCTCCTAGGAGACCTACCTCTGCCATACAGGTATCTTTGGCTCTGTTCTGAGGGAAATGAAGACCCATGAATAGCTTCTCATAAAAGGATGGACATGAGATGTGAACAGATCTGTGTTTAGGACGTATCTACAGGTGAGGGAGGTGGGCTCTATGGTTTGTGTAAGGGACTGGTTAGGAGTTGGTAGCATTCATCCAACCAGGTGAGAGATGATGGACTTCCACCCAGAAAGCAGCACCTGGGATCAGATGGTGAGGTGTACTCCTGTTTCTAATCTCTCCTGACTGAGTGAAGCCTGGAACCTTGAGTTTTTGCACTATCATGTAAACTTCATCTTGACTTGCCAGATACCATCCACCTTTTCAATCTCAAGGGTCCATCATTTCAGCTTGGTAAATTTCAGCATGTTTTGATTTTGCTTGTAAATGAATTATTTCATGAAACACGTTTCTCTGTTCACTAGGCATGTCTTGGAATTACAGAAGACAGTATTAGGGAAGTATTCAATTAAGAGGGAGAACCTATAGGGTGAAAATCTAGTGACCTGGTGAGGGTGGGGAAAGCATTTTAGGCCACGTGCAAAGTTACAAGCTGAGTGGGTATACAAGCTGAGAATAAGCTTGAAGTGTCCGAGATCTGCATTTCCAGTGCAAGTGAAAACAGCACATTTCCTCTATCTTTATCAGATAACAACCAGGACCAAACAAGAAGGTTCAAACAAAATCTGGTGGTCATTCTGGGGACAGCTCCTCAGAAGCAGAATTGCCCTCTTGATGGTGGGTGGGTCAATAAGACCATTATCCCAATCACTGTCCAGTGGCTCCATTTCATTTGACATGGAAAAGACAGCAACAGAAACAGTCAAGGGAAAGACCATGTGCTTATGAGTGTGCTCATGCAAGAAGGTAGCCTGGAAACACAACCAGCACACCCCTGGGCCGGGTTCCCTCTCTCCATCCAGACACCCATTCCAAAGTCAAATATGTAGGTGGCGATGTGCTCAGCCATGGCCGACCTGGACAAGGTCCTCCCACAATAGCTGCACACAAGCTGACTACAAGCAGGGAGGGAGAAGGGAATAGGAAGTATTAATGAGCGGGTTGGACAGCATTTTGGAGTAATTAAGCCTTTTCTCCCCACTCCAACCTCTTGAAATCTCAAAAGCTTGGAATATTTGGGAATTAGACATGGGGTTAAGGATACCAGTTTTGTCCCATAATTTAATCAGGCAGATGTTGAGGATGGAAAAACCACCATCTTCTGTCATTAAATGATTGCTCTCAAACACATACTTGGCAATATTCGAGTCTCTTCTTTGGGTTCCTGACTGGCTTTTCAGAACAGACTGCACTGGTCATGTTGTGGTGCGGGGGCAGGGCGGACCGTGGGGCAGGGCGGGTGCTTCCTTCTCTAACTTGGCAGGAAGTTCAAATCTGTCTCAGGAGGGTAGATACCACACTGCAGACAGGGGTCTTAAGGGTGAGCCAAGCTGCCTGACCTCTATGCCCCTCTACTCAGGGATTTATCCCTTCTCCAAAGGTTCCTTGGCACTCAGTAGCTCTCAGTAAAGGCTGACTGACTGAGGAATGACTGGACAAGCGCGTGCACTGTATTCCAGGCACTAGGCAGTTAATCCGTTGCCTCTCGTGCTTTCTTTGAGGGATAACACTTTGAAACACAGTTGTTACCAACATTCCTCCCAGAGTTTCCTGGCACCCCCTGGCTCTTCTCCATTCCCTCAGCTAAAGCATTCCATGCTTAGGGCCTCGGGGAAGGGAGGTACGGAGGAACTCAGAGAACAAAGGAGTCAATTTTGGATTTTTGAGTCCCCAAAGCTGAGGCCTAGAGGAATCTCAGAATTGAAAGGACAATATGGCAACTGCCTGGGCCAGTTCCTTCTCACCACCTGCCTCCAGCCCCTAAACTGACTGCATAGGAAAGATGATCTGACTGGAAAGTGAAGAGACTCCAAAGGAAGCCAGAGTGCTGGGGACCCAGGGGAAAGACCTGTGCAGGGATGTCCTCACAGGGGTCAGCCTTTCCCACTAGTACCCTGGGACATTGGAACTCAGTCATCGCCACCCCTGATACTGCCACCAGAGGCCACAGACAGAAAGTCCAGCCCGAGGCTCCCTGATGGCTTGTCAGTAAGGCCCAGAGTGCCGCAGACTGACTCCAGGGCCACCCCAGGCAGCCGTGAGGGGCCCATGCAGGGCGCTGACCTACAGCTGAATCTCTAAGACTGATACAGTGCGTACCCCTCACCAATCTGGCTGCTAAGGAGCTGCCATCCTTCTATCAGAGGCCCCATATTAACTTCATTTCCTGGTCTGGACTCCTTATAGAATCCAAGTTACCTGCAAGGACCCTGGGCTTCAAACTACTATAGAGTGTTTCATCTTTTTTGATAAAAGTTAAGGAAGTTGGACCTGATGTAATCTTAACTACCCAGAACACTCACAACTCCACTGACAGTTTGTAAAATATGAGGATTTGATAAAATCTATCACTATCACCTCTGTTTTAATTCTGAGGACATGAAAGTTTCTGAGTCGTTAACCTAGAGGACATGGAAAAAAAAATTCTGATTTAGAAGATGGGAGGGACCCTAGGGGAATAAGATCTGAACCCAGATCTTCGTGACTTCAGAGAAGCTAAAAAAAAAAAAAAAAAAAACCCACCTAAAATAAATGACTAAAGGGAACCCCAAAAATCACTCAAAAAGAGTATGTAATGAGTCTATATGCATGCTAAGTCACTTCAGTCATGTCTGACTCTTTGACCCCGTGGACTGTAGCCCGCCAGGCTCCTCTGTCCATGGGATTCTCCAGGCAAGAATACTGGAGTGGGTTGCCATGCCCTCCTCCAGGGGATCTTCCCAACCCAGGGATCGAACCCATATCTCTTACGTCTCCTGCAATGGCAGGTCAGTTCTTTACCACTAGCGCCACCGGGGAAGCCCTTAATGAGTAGAAAAGATTAACATCTGCTTATGAGATGGTAAAACTAATATGAGATTGGTAAAACTATACATTTTCTCATACATTTTACTCTATGTTTTGATTTTTCTTTCTATTTCCTGTGAACTGATCAATTTCCTGCAGGTCAGAAAAGAGTTTCTCAGGTGCTCCTGGCAACTGTCAACACCTCCAGGTCTTTGTGTTTGCTGCCTCCTGAAGAAAGAAGACAGTAGAGGTGGCTCCTTGACAACAATGCAGCGGCCAAAGGGGACCTGTACCCCCCACAGCATGGAGACCACAGCCTTGTCTCGTAGGAGGCTGTTGATAGGAGAAATGTCCCAGGACATGCAGGGCTGCAGGAGCTGGTCCCAGCAACAGCGGTCACACACTATGAGTCAGGCACCCGACAGACATTATCCCACTTAACTTTTCAGCAATCTCAAGGAGAAGATTTTTTTTTCCCCCATTTCAAAGACAAGCTGCAGGCGGTTCAGTGACTTAACTAGGGCCACACAACTGCTCGGACTTGATGGAACTGGGATTTGAGCCCGCAAGTCTGACTCAGGAGCCTGCTGCCTGGTCTCCTCCATGGTTCTCCACAGGACGACATCACCCCCTAGGGGACTGCTTTGGAAGTTTGCAGTTTGACTGTCATAATAACTGGAAGGCCTACAATCCTGGAGACAGCCCCCAGTAAAAAATGGTTCCAAGCCCCTCGGACTTCAAGTGCTCTGCCTGATGAGGATGTGCTTGGAAAGCACGACCTGCAGCTGTGCCTTGAACTGAATTCCGTTCCACATCTAAACACAAAGCATGCCTTGCACAGGAAAATTTTTACAAATACCACCTCAGTCCTGCGAAAGAGGACTTGCCCGAAACTTGACTATTTCAGAGAATCCCATCACCGAGGAGGCGCAGTTTGTAGTTAAGAGGGTCACAGAGCAGCCACTGCATTCACAGAGATTTCATGAAAGCTTCCAGCCTCTTCTTTCTGTCTCTTCTTATAGTTCCGCCCAAATATTAACACACTAAAATGTATCTCATCCTCTTAGGGACTACTTTTATTTCTTGATATTATAGTGGGAACATTATATAGATTATTTGGTGGGCAGCATGTAGGAAAACAGGTTATATTTTCTATGTATCTCATTTGGGGACAGTAAAGGGAATATTCCAAACTATGATAAAGAGGAATCCTTGGGTGAGATAGAACTGATACTGTCCTGGCTTCAGTTTCTCCTCTGCTGCTGAGTCTGCTGATGATTTCTCCTTTTCTCTGCATATCTCCCCCACTCCCCACCAGCCACACACACTCCTTGCTTTTGTCTGTGGCTCCCCTCTCTTGTCTTGCCTTGAAAGTATAGATTTGGCTAGGCCAAACCTCACATATCACCATAGCTTCCTCTGTGCTTCCCTTCCCGTTTATTTTGGCCTCAATCAAGGTGCAAGATATTGGTATCTGAGGCTCAGCTCAATGGATGGATTTTCCATCTTGGAGGCGGGCGATAAAGGAACAGTTGCTTCTGTGGGTGAGAGAATCGAGGGCCTAGATAAGGAACTGCTTCTCTTAGGGTTGCTCTGCTTGAGCCTGGAGCTGGGCGAGTGGGGTCTGTTGCTGGTAGGTTTTCTTTTATCAAGCAGAACTGTCTCTGAGTTCCAGGCAGGCTGTGCAAGGGAATGAAGCTGTGCAAACTGCTCTTTCTTGCACAAAGCATCATAATTATAATTATTGTCAGCACTTATGCCATTGCCTTGGGAGATGAAGAGGGGAGGAGGGAATACACAGCAATTTCACAGCATACACCAGTTTTCCCTAGAATGAGGAGGAGGGTTTCAGAGAGTAAAAGAGCAAGGCACAGAGTTCCCAGTAGATTAAAAGAGGCCTTTGTAGTGGCTGCATCTGTACATTAAAATAAATCTCTCCTAGCACTAAAATAACATCTACATTCATTTGGGCCAGTGCCACGTTCAGCATTGAAGAAATTTGACAAAACACTGCTTGAGCATGTTGAAGTTTGCCAGCTCACAACAACACAAGAAAGCTACCTCAGCCGCATGGAAATACTTCTCTCGTTTCCCTACTTTCACTTATGACTCCCATTTTCCGGCTGCACTTAAAAGAGAAAGACTGCCCTTTTTTCAGGTGCCAACCACTTAACATGGCCCTGAAATGGGCAGCAAATTGCCGCTGGAGGTGGTAAACTTCAAGAGGAATCTTTTTCTTTTCCCCTAAAGGAAAATACTAGAGAGGCTTCATGCGTGATAAAGCCTTTAATAGCTAGAGAAACATTATTTGGGGTGGCCCTCGGGTAGACGAGACATGAATAAAGCCTCGTAAAAACAATTACTTCTACCCAGAGCACAGTACAATGGATGAGCTTGGCGGGGACCCTGTTTCCAAGAGAAGTGCAGGCAAAAGAAATCTTCTATCTATGATCCATCCAACAGGACGGATTGTCTGGGGCAGAGACTGCGGCTGCTTCTGTGGAGGGTGTCCCTTCAAAATCCATTCTGAATTTCTCTGAGACCCCAAACAAAACCCCAGGGCCATTTTTTTCAGACTGCTTTTTGATGCTTTACAGCACAAGGAGGCCTAAAACAAGGGGCCCATCCATCTGTTGAGAATGTTGCTAATGGATCCTGATCCCAGTGCAGTGTCACAGATGGGAAGATTTGCACAAATTTATAGCTGGACTGGTGGAGTGGACCACTGAACCCAACCTACCTATTACACAAATGAGTAACTGGAAGTCCAAAGAAGCTAGCAACTTGACTGAGATGACTCAGAGATGGCCCACACTGATTCTAACTCCAGCTGGGCTGGAATAACATAAAGCTGCTGCTTTTGCCAGCTGGAGATGTATGTCCCTTTGGGGTTGAGGGGTTGCAGAGCCCCACTCCACTTACACACACCCACTCCTCTTTCCTTCAGGGACATGTCTTGCCTTCAATTTCAGTCCATATGGTTTACATAGGGACTCCCCCCACCCTACAGACACAGGAATGCATCCTCACCTCAACCCCTGCCACAGGGAACAGCATCCACCCAAGCTTTTCCCATGAGAGCTAGTCCCAAGACTTTAGACTAAAACTTTCAGGAAAGAGGGGCTTTTCTCCACTGAGCTTGCCAAGCTGATCAGATGTGTGCTGGAAGCACAACACGAGGAGGGTCTGCTTGAGAACAATACTGACACAAGGACAAGTGAAACAAGAGACTAAGAACCCTGGTGACCCCATCTGAGCCCTGGATCCTCCTGTACCTGAAGCCAAGAATGTTAGTTGCTCAGTCATGTCTGACTCTTTGTGATTCCATGGACTGATGCCTGCCAGGCTCCTCCTCTGTCCATGAGATTTCCCAGACAAGAATGCTGGAGTGGGTTGCCACTGCCTTCTCCAGGGGATGCAGCCAGATACAGCTTTCAGTTTTCAGTTAAAAAAACAATGAGTTTCCACCCATCCCAACCAATCAAATAATCAGCTTCTTTTAATTTACTAACTTTGCTTAATGTGACACTGAGTTTGATTTTTGCTGCTTGCAATGGATGGCAGTCTGACGAATACAGCTGTCGTCTAGGTTGGTGTGTCCTTCTGATGGGAGATGGGTAACTTATCTTCACGTACAGAGATCCAGCACATAAGCTCCTCCACGTAGACAGATAAACACAACCGCCAACACAGAGGACAAATCTGTGACACCTATGCTGCCATCCCTGACTTCATCTCAAGAATAACTAATGAATCCTGGTACTCCTTCCTATGGAACCTCACCATGCACCCAGTGAAACTCCCCAGGCAATCATGGCCACCATTTGAATAGTTCCAGGTCAGCATGACCATGCTGGGGCTCATAGAACCCTTACAGGAAAATAGACCAGTTAAACTTTCACAGACCAGTTAAACAGTCAAAAAGTCCTTTAACTGCTCTCAGTAACCACACTGGATAATGAAGAAGGCAAAAACATGCATGCCCACTAAAGGCCTGGTTGCTAACCCTTCAGGAGTATCCTTTCTTCTCATGGACAATTATCAAGAATCTTGCAGTTTTTACTGAGGCAGAAACTCTGCCTCAGTTGATACAGTGAGAAACCACTCAATTTGTTGGGCACTGAGGAGATCACCTGGAATGGACCCTAGGCCCACACCATACCTAAACTTTCCCAGGTAAAAAATTTCCTATCTTATCCCATTACCAAGACAATCAAAAGAAAAAGAAAAAAGTGGGCATGTGTGTTTGGACCCGGGGAGGGTGGTGGTAGAGACAGAATGACACTGTAACTTGAGGTCACAGGAAGGTCCAGGGTATTGACGGATGATATTCATCCATCAATGGATGATATTTAAGTTGGCATCACCACTCCTCCTTAGGAGGCTTGTCCTGCGTTGAAGAAGAAAAGCTAAGCCTGCATTTCCCAGAATCTCCCCCATGTGTGACTCTGGATTAGCGTTTGTCAACCAGAAAGTGAATGCTCAGTTTAGAAGGCAGTGGAGAGACAGAGGCCAGGTGGCTTTGGAGGCAGTTGCAGGCAGATGTGCTGGAAGACATGCAATCTGAAGCAGCTCCCATGTGAATTCTTGGAGCCATCTGCATGGATGCTTCTTGACCCTTATCTCTCCACCCTTCAGCAATTATAGAAGCTTTTGATTCCCTGTATTCAAGTCCCTTATACTTGGAATACCTAGAGAAGCTTCTGATCCTAGGACCAAGTCCTAACTGATAGATGGAAGACTTTCTATTTTCACAGGGTACAGTCAGACCTTGCACACTGCTAGGTCTCCATCACCTCCACACTATGAGTAGGGTCCTTCCCCAGGGCACCGGACCATTTTGGGGGATACTGAGCACTCAGCACACTAGGATCCATGTTGCTATCCCACAGACCCAATATTCCTCTGCATATCTTTGGCAAAAATGTCCCAGTCCTACCCTGCATAGGTAGAAAAGTCCTACCCTGCGTGGGCAGCCCAGGCCAACTTTGCAACTCCTTTCCTTTATCTCCATCCAGCAAGTCCCAGCTATAGCCTTTGGGGCTCTTTGTCTTCTGTCTCTTAGGTTTGTCTTAAAACTGCTTGGAAGATTAGTCCACCCCTTTCCTGTTCCTTCAGTCTGCTGAAAAAATCAAGAGGCGATACAGAATAATGGTGGACTCAGGGTTAGAATGGAGAAGGTAATGGCAACCCACTCCAGTACTCTTGCCTGGAAAATCCCATGAATGGAGGAGCCTGGTAGGCTGCAGTCCATGGGGTCACTAAGCATCGGACACAACTGAGCAACTTCACTTTCACTTTTCACTTTCATGCATTGGAGAAGGCAATGGCAACCCACTCCAGTGTTCTTGCCTGGAGAACCCCAGGGACGGGGGAGCCTGGTGGGCTGCTGTCTCTGGGGTCGCACAGAGTTGGACACGACTGAAGCGACTTAGCAGCAGGGTTAGAATTCAGTGTTTCACCTCCCTTGGCTTCACTGTAGAAGCTAGGATGATAAAGTTGGATCAAGCACAGCATCTGGTGCATAGTGAGAACTCAAGAATCGTTAGCTTTGCTGTGATAATAACCCCTAGAATGGAAGATCACTCTCCTTATGGGNGGTTAGAATTCAGTGTTTCACCTCCCTTGGCTTCACTGTAGGAGCTGGGATGATAAAGTTGGATCAAGCACAGCATCTGGTGCATAGTGAGAACTCAAGAATCGTTAGCTTTGCTGTGATAATAACCCCTAGAATGGAAGATCACTCTCCTTATGGGGCTCCAAAAAGGATTAATGGTGATCTATTTGCCAACCTTTTACTGTCCCCTCCCCAGCAACAGGTTCTCAGATCCACCAAGTCCCCTTTGAACTCTCTCTCTGTATCCCTCCCTCTCCCCCTCGCTCTCACGGACTGATCCTATAACAAAACACTGAAATCCTGCTTGAATCGTCACTGCTTAGCGCAGGCAACAGCAAAGAGCTGCCTATTCTCTGCCTAAGGCTCTTCAGGTAACTCTAATCATCTTAAATGCTCTACGGTCACAGGCAGATTAATTTTTCACAATGCTTAACTATTTTTATCCATAGAGTATTACAATTACAGCTGAAGATCATTCACCCTAGAGCTCTGTTCCTTACGAATAATCTCAGCTGGGGACTAAACAGTCCCAGGGAATTTTTTATAAACCACATTTACTTCCAAAGCTGCATTTCTTACCTTTTATCTGTTCCTTTGTTTCAGGTGTTTAAGAAAGGATTGGATTCTTTTCATTCATCCGAGAGGAAAGCAAAGCAAAGTGTTTTTTCAATGTTGGGCGGAACTCTTGAAGGGAGCCAGTTCCCTTGCAGTCACATAGCCATTGCCAGTATTATTATTATTATTATTATTATTATTATTTGGTATTCTGGAGCAAGGTATCACTGCATGTGAACCTGATTTTCTTCTCTACTAAATTACACGTTTAATTTTTCTTATCCACTGTAAGAGTTATGTTCATCTTCTTTCCTGCTGTTAATGGATCCTCACATTGCTTCTATCCCTTACATTGTCTCTACTTTCTTCTCTTCTGTACCCCTCTTCATTCACCAGTGAGCCTTAGAGTTATTACAATATTCCCATTTCCCAAGGTGGCTGGGTTCCCATTGATTCACCCAACAGTAAAGTCCATGGGTGGGGAAATTCTCAATCCTCATTTTAGTGCCTCACTGCCAAATGAGAACGAAGGCCACACATAACTGTGGCGAGTCTTTAACATGAAAAAAGAAAGACAAAAAATAACAGAAAAAAATGAGTTTGAGTTAATAGCACAAATANATTCTCAATCCTCATTTTAGTGCCTCACTGCCAAATGAGAACGAAGGCCACCCATAACTGTGGCGAGTCTTTAACATGAAAAAAGAAAGACAAAAAATAACAGAAAAAAATGAGTTTGAGTTAATAGCACAAATAGCAGGAAAAAACAACTGTAGACAATATACTCCAAAAGATCAAAGAAGGCACTGTGTCCTTGGGTCAACAAAAAGGGCTGCTGTAAAAGAGGACTCTTGGAAGTTCAAAAGTGCCAAAATAAACATTTAAGAGCAGGAAATAAAAAGATGGAAAAAGAAAACTATCTCAGAAAAATAAAGGAAACAAACAGACTTGGGAAAATAATATAAGAAGATTTCCTAGAATTGAAGAACATTAATTTCTAAACCAAAAGAGCTTACAAAATGCCCAGCACAATGAATGTGGAGGACCCACAGCATTAAGGTATTTCAGGATACTATAGACCCAGAGAACATTCTGAAAGTTTCTAGGATGAAGGCTGGGCAAACCTGGTCATATTAAAGGAATCAGAAAGGCATCAGGCTTTTTAACAACAACACTGGAAATCAAAAGAAAATGGAGCAATGCCTTCACAATTCTGAAGGAAAATCATCTCCAGTGCAGGATTTTATACCCAGCCACATAATAATTAGGGCTTTCCAGGTGGCTCAGTGGTAAAGAATCTGCCTGCCAGCACATGAGATGAGGGTTTAATTCCAGATGAGGAAGAGCTCCTGGAGTAGGAAACGGCAATCCGCTCAGCAGTGGCCACAGGAAAAGGTCAGTTTTCATTCCAATCCCAAAGAAGGGCAATGCTGAAGAATGTTCAAACTACCACACAAATTGCATTCATTTCACATGCTATCAAAATAATGCTCAAAATACTCCAAGCAATGCTTCAGCACTACGTGAACTGAGAACTCCTAGATGTCCAAGCTGGATTTAGAAAAGGCAGAGGAACCAGAGATCAAATTGCCAACATCCGTTGGATCATCAGGAAAGCAAGAGAATTCCAAAAAAGCATCTACTTCTTCTTCAGTGACTATGCTAAAGCCTTTGACTGTGTGGATCAAAACAAACTGTGGAAAATTCTTTAAAAGATAGAAATACCAGACCACCTTATCTGCCTCCTGAGAAACCTGTAGGCAGGTCAAGTAGCAACAGTTACAACTGGACATGGAACAATAGACTGGTTCAAAATAGGGAAAGGAGTATGTCAAAACTGTATACTGTCACCCTGCTGAAGTAACTTATACGCAGAATACATCATGAGAAATTCTGAGCTGGATGAAGCTCAAGCTGAAATCAAGATTGCTGGGGGAAATATCAATAATTTCAGATATGGAGATGACACCACCCTTATGGCAGAAAGAGAAGAGGAACCAAAGAGTCTCTTGATGAAAGTGAAGAGGAGAGTGAAAAAGCTGGCTTAAAACTCAACATTCAAAAACTAAGACCATGGCATCCAGTCCCATCACTTCATGGCAAATAGATGGGGGAAATAATTAAAACAGTGAAAGCCTTTATATTCTTAGGCTCCAAAATCATTGCAAATCGTGACTGCAGCCATGAAATTAAAAGACACTTTCTCTTTGGAAGAATAGCTATGACAAACCCAGACAGTGTATTAAAAAGCAGAGACATACAACAAAGGTCTGTATATTCAAAGCTATGGTTTTTCTAGTAGTCATGTATGGATGTGAGAGTTGGACCATAAAGATGGCTGAGCACCAAAGAATTGATGCTTTTGAACTGTGGTGTTGGAGAAGACTCTTGAGAGTCCCTTGGACTGCAAGGATATCAAATCAGTCAATCCTAAAGGAAATCAACCCTGAATATGCACTGAAAGGACTGATGCTGAAGCTGAAGCTGAAGCTGAAGCTCCAATATTTTGGCCACCTGATGCGAAGAGCTGACTCATTGGAAAAACCCTGATGGGAAAGACAGAAGGTAGGAAGAGAAGGGGACAACAGAAGACAAGATGGTTGGATGGCATCACTGACTCAATGGACATGAGTCTGAGCAAGCTCCATGAGATGGTGAAAGAGAGGGAAGTCTAGCATGCTGCAGTCCATGGGGCTGCAAGTCAGACAGGACTGAGCAACTCAACAAGTACAACAACCAAGTCATAACAGGCATTTGAGAGATCCAATGAAGCATATGGGGGAGGAAGGAATAGGAATGGGTTGGAGGAAAACTAAGCAAATAAAAAAGCACAAGGATTTTTCAGTTCAGAGCAAAGTATCACACAACAGCAAAGAAGAAATAGTGAAAAAGAAAATAGTAAAAAAAAAAAAAAAAANATATGGGGGAGGAAGGAATAGGAATGGGTTGGAGGAAAACTAAGCAAATAAAAAAGCACAAGGATTTTTCAGTTCAGAGCAAAGTATCACACAACAGCAAAGAAGAAATAGTGAAAAAGAAAAAAGTAAAAAAAAAAAAAAAAAAGTAAAAAAGAAAACACACAATAGTAAAAAAAAGTCCAGAGCAAAGTATCACACAACAGCAAAGAAGAAATAGTGAAAAAGAAAACACACAATAGCCTATGATTTAACCTTGCAAGCAACAAACATAGATGGGCCTAATAATATAATCACTAACTAATCTGAAACTCTGAGATAGCTTTGCAGCTGTGTTGGTGGAATAGTGAGAAGGCAAGAAGAGCTGGTGTAAGAAATATAAAGTACCCAGTATTAAAGGAAGTAAATGAATCATTTCAGTTCAGTCGCTCAGTTGTGTCTGACTCTTTGCCACCCCATGGACTGCAGCACCCCAGGCTTCCCTGTCCATCACCAACTCCCAGAGTTTACTCAAACTCATGTCCATCAAGTCAGTGTTGCCATTCAACTATCTCATCATCTGTCGCCCCCTTCTCCTCCTGCCTTCAATCTTTCCCAGAATAATATCTGATATTAAATAAAACTCAGTAATCTCAATTTGCTAGTGAGAGCTGCTAAGAGAGGTGAAAGCCATTGTCTCTAGGAAGTGGAACTAGAAGCTGGGACTGGAGTGGTGAGTCAAGGGCCAGCTCTTTCTCTTTATAAGCTTCTTTTCAGTAGTATTTAATTTTTAAAAACTGTGTTCACACATGACTTTGCTACAAAACCAAATTAATTAGAAATTGAAGGGAAATGTTAACGGGAGTAAATAATCAGCAGATATAAGCTCCTGGCACAAGTCGCAGGTCTGACCTATTTTTATCATTATTTACTCCTCTCTGTGTCCAAATAAAAAGAGGTGTTGGACTTCCACGGTGGTCCAGTGGTTAAGAACCTCCCTGCCATTACAGAGAACATGGGTTCAATTCCTGGTCTGAGAAGATTCCATATAACTTGGGTCAATTACTGAGCCCACACAAGGCAACTATTGAAACTCAAGTGCTCTAGAACCTGTGCTCCACAACAAGAGAAACCACAGCAAAGAGAATCCCAAGCATGGCAATTAGAGAGTAGTCCCAGATCACTGTAACTAGGGAAAGCCTGGGCACAGGAACAAAGACCCAGTGCAGCCAAGATAAATAAATAAAACGTTTTTATTCTAAAAAAAAAAAAAAAGAGGTGGGTACATCTGGAAGGCAGAACTGCTCTGGGAGGTGGATGGGAGAACAGAGGGAGAAGTCAGTCCCTGTACCTTAGGTCAGCGTTTGAATCTTTGAGCTTTGTCTGACTCTCCTTAGCACGTCTCTGTCCAGAAAGTAAGCCTCAGACACATTATAATCTCAGAACCCATGCCCCATATGTCAAGGGACTGCACTGATATGAGATATATAGACATCACATGTTCAGGGGTGCATTTGCATGTGACTGCCTGGTCACATGAAAAGAGCCTTTCCACAGATGCTCTAAAAAGCCAAGCTAAGGTACAAATGATTGCTAGGCTCTTGTTAACAATCAGACGGTAAACCCCATTTGAATTTCATACATGACCGAGGACGTAGTTTTTCAAGAAGAAAACAGATCCCACCAATGCCACTTGTGATTGTCTCGAGGTAGAACGACTTCCAAATAAATCAGATAGGTTTGCTGAGAGACAGCTGTCTTTGCCATGGCACCAGACTGAAGTTTATCCCATGGTGAGCAGTTTCCATTTTTACTACAGCCCAAACAGGTGCAAACTGAGCTGTGAAAGTCTGTGGTGGGGAGGCCAGGGCATGTCCTTGAAGTTTCTGCCCGGGGTCCCATGGACACTTAACGTTACCCTTTGCATGAAGTCCTTCCCTCTAGATATCAAAGCCATTCATTTGAAGCTGAATCGTTAAAATTCAGTTAGAACAGATCTTCTACCAAGATGCTATTAGTGGGAAGAAATTATTACCTTAATAAAATCTAGTCTCCTAAAGGCCCACAAGTGGTTAAACATTATGAGTTATCTCCTTTTGTCACAAAAGACAATGAAAACAATATGCAGTGTTGTGTGGGGAGCAATAATACATATTAAAAACTCCAAATGTCATCAAGACTTTATTTACTGCTCCCCCACATAATCCCAGCATTAAAAGAGTGATGAACAATGAATGAATAGGGGAAAATCCAACAGACAAAAGCAACTCTGAATGGTCTCTATCCCTGCACCAATAGTAGTTTGAAAATAATGTCCATCAGGATCCGTATGTTTTCTGCATGTGTAAGAACACTCCTGCACAGGGGGCTTACTTCATAACTGAGATTCTTTTTCATTTAATTCAGTCATATTAGATTATGGGGCTGATTATGATCATATCCACAAATCAGTATTTTAACAGAGTTTCCATGGAAACACTATATGCCCCTGTTTTTTAACTTTTTGGACAAGGCTTTGCCTGTTTAACAACTTGAACAAGTTTGACGAGGACAACATGTTTTGTTTAAGTTACATTAACTGGGGCCAATATTTCCTAATTGCATTACCAGGAGAAACATTCACAGCATTACTCGTACCATGGAAAACCTCCCCTAGTCTCAGCGTTCGATTTGCTTTAATCACAGGAGAACAGGAAACATACCAGGATCGCCTTGTCTTATCAAGTTTTAAATGTGTTAACTGGTTTTAAATCTATGAAATAATCTCCCTTATTAAATGACAAAGTTAGTCTTGTTAAGAGGATCGGCATTCATGGCTATATCCATTGATTTTGAAAAATGCAAACATATTAGCTCTCTGCTAGAGAGCTGATCTCATTGTGCATAAATGCATATCCTTATTTGCATACGGTTTCAGAAAAATTTCATCCTCCCAAAAATGCACACCCACTAAAATGGTGAAAACATAATAATATCAAACAGAATACACGCAAAAGTGATGTGTAGAAAACAAGAACTTTTCACAAAAGCATCTTTTTTGGTCTTTTTAGGTATTTACACTCACACAACCAGAGACGTTTACTTCTAGCAGTCCACAATTTTTGTGTAGCCTGTAGCAAAGTTTTTGAAAATGCTGTGCTATATAAAGATATGGGGGAAGGGAGCTTTACAGACTAAAGTCAGAGTTCACCCTGACAGCATATAAAACATGTGGCCTGAAGCTCTGTGAGATGTCTGCGTCTGAAATGCTGGTGGAGCTTAATAAAATATCAGGGAGGAATAGTTTAATTTTATAGCAATAGGCACCGAAGCAGTAATTTGAGTGGGGCAAACTGTATTTTAATACATCAAAGTATACT
The DNA here is from genome assembly GCA_006410875.1 of Neotragus pygmaeus. Classification (NCBI taxonomy): domain Eukaryota; kingdom Metazoa; phylum Chordata; class Mammalia; order Artiodactyla; family Bovidae; genus Neotragus; species Neotragus pygmaeus. The sequence goes on from SJYV01027390.1 coordinate 306,228, forward strand.
ATACTACAGGGAAGTCGAATATATTTTTAAAAGACAAATGTTCCCTATTAGAATTACTTGACTTGAAAACTTTTCTTTCCGAAGGAGGGTAAGTAGAAAATAGTCCTAGTCTCCCCCAAGAGCTACCTGTCTTCCTTTTTCCACTCTGGACACATCTCAGAAGTTAGCTGATCTGTTTCCAAGTGAACACCTTTTATTCGGGGTGTGGAGTTGCAGATGGCTGCTGTAAACCACAGTGCCGAAGGTGTGGCTCTTTCTTGACCCTGGAAAGCCAGCTGTCCAGTGGTATGGTGGTCAGGCCCCCTTCACCCTCTCTGTGCTCTTTCCGACCTGAGTCCCAGTATCCTCTCCTCTGCATGACGACTGAGAATCCCTCAGTGTGAGGGCAGGCTGTGCTCCTCTGTGAGTCTGGATGTTTTAAAGCCAGCATGGCCCAGGAGATTTGTTCATGTGGCTGCCCAAACCACTGCCTGGTGGAGGGGCAGTGTAAGCCCATGAAATGCCATGCTTCTCCTGCCACCGGTCTAGAGATCAAAGACAGTCCTCCCCTTCCTGCCCAGTGATGAAGAGCGAGCGGGACTGTGGGGGCGGCTGCTGAAGAGTGGAGCGGCCATGACAAACATGGCCGAGATCTGACTGACAGCACCGTCCTGGGGATGGCCCAGATTAGCACTAGCTCCATGCACAAAGCGCCCTGCTTTCTTCACCTCCGGCCCAGGATGCTTTCCCAGCCCAAAGCCACAGCAGACAGGCTGGCCTCTTCTCTTGGTGGCCCTTGGCCCCAAGAAGCAATGGGCAGTAGGGAACCACAAGGGCAGAGGTCTTGCTGGGTTGGGGTGAGTGGATTATTTCTACCAAGTCCGTTGTGTCTGAGCTATGACTCTTTTAGGACCCTTCATTTGCTGATGAATGGTAAGGGGCTGGGAAGAATGCAATTCTTTAAAGGCTTTCTTTAAAAAAAAAAAAAAGAATTAAAAGGCTTTAAAATCAGGCAATGCAGGCTCAAGTCCCCACTCAATTACCTACAAACTTATCTCTGATGAGTGATTCACCCTTGCTAAGATTCAGGTTTTCATTCAGTAAGATGCAGACAATAATAGTTTCACTCATGGAATGGAGGAGGAATTAATGATGGTTTTCAGGTAAAGTACCCTGTGCCTGAGACTTTCTGAGTCTTCTATGAGTTTTAGATGTTTCCATTCAGCTCTGAGAATTTAGGGACTTACTGTGTCAGTCACAGCAATCTCACTTCTAGACAGAGGAAGAACTAAACCCAGAAGAAGCTGCTGATTTAAGCAGCTCACATGTGATAGAAGAGAAAGCACTGAGAAATTACAGCCCCAGTTTCCTCTTGGTCCATTTGCTGTCTGACCTTTGTTACCCTTTCGGATGGACTTCTTTAGGACCAGGTACTTCATTTTCTTGGGCACAGGACCTTCTCTGCTGGGAAAGTGTCAGCAAGATAACCCACATGAGCTCAGTCTGACCTGACACTCCCCCAGACACTTGGCAATCACAGGGAGCTCTACCTTGGGACCACCTACATACTCAAATGCAAAAACAAAAAATGCCTGTGCCATCCCCTGGCTCAGTCGTATTTCTGGTGCACACCAGAAGTTTCTGTGCAAATGCACAGAACACAGCTAACTTTTGTTTAAGTATGCCCTAATATTTTGTCTTGAGAGACAAAATATTTTGAAGTCTCTTTTAAAAAATAAAGAACTTATTTTTATCACTGTAGAAAAATTGCTGTATTCACAAGGTCAAGAAGAAAATACCAAATTTACAGCAAGATGTATAAGCTGGGTAGGTGGGCTCAGTCAACAACTTCCTATGAGGCGATTCAAATTCTCCCCTCAGCAAACTGGCGCTTGACTTTGGATTCCACACTTATCAGTCACTTCTGCACGTGCCAGGGTCTGCTTCAGAAACAGTGGCCAGGGTTATGTTCACAGGATGCCACTGGTGGTCTGCTCTTTGTTCTCTGCTTCGACCACTGGGCTGGAAAGGTTTCTCAGGCCATGCTGGGCTCCATGGCTTTGCTGGGTGGGACCCCACCTGGGCCCACAGATGTTAGTTACCTCAAGCACCTATTTGCCACCCCCGGACTGCTGGCTCTCATGTCCACACTTTACTCAGGAGGGAAAGTCCTGTTCCACTAATGTGGCTTCAGCACCTTAGCAGGGCCAACTCTTCCTCGACTACCTGTGTGTGTAGCTGACGGCTCCATGCTGTAGCCCCTCAGACATGCGTGCGATGGATTCACCCACAACCACAATGTGTAAGTAAAAGATCAGGATTTGATACGTGTGTACGTGTGTGCTGAGATTTCATAGCACTTGTGAAACTGAAGTCCTCTCTGCCTCTTCCCAGAAGCACATGAAGGATGACAGGAGGTATCTCTCCAGTTACAGTGCGAGGTGGATTAGACAAAACACACAGCCTGTGAAGTGACAGCAACTCCCAAAGTATGTTACAGGGCTCAGGGCTCAGTGCACAGCTCAAATCCCAACCCCAACTTCAGAAAGCACCATTCTTGCAAAGGAGTGTGTGGAGGGGAGGGAGAGAGAGCTTCTCAATATCAGTACTGCAGCTATAATGGGCGACGGGGCCTGGGGGACCACCAGCCTCTTCACCTCTTCTCCAGCACTGGCTTGGCTTGCCTGAGTTTCCCCTCGCCTTCTGTGCTGTAGCCACCCCAGGCCCCCAGTAGCTCTTAGATGGCTCCTTTGGGCTATCTGTCTGATCTGTTAGCTTTACATGTGACTTTATCTTGTCACCCCTTCTCTTTCTTTTTCAGTAAAAGTCTAGCCCACCCTTCAGATCTCAGCTGGTTTAAAACATCCATAGGAATGGCTGCCCCAACCTCCCAAGTCAGGTACCCTGATGATATTCCCTTGCAATACCATGAATCTCCTCTTCCTAGCACTCTCATATATTTGAAAATATGTGTATCTCCCTGTGAGACTATAGAGTCCATCTGGATTGTAGGACTATTTATTTTTCTGTCTGATTTTCATGTCCATAATATCCTCAAACACAGAGACTGACAGGTAAGGAACACTCAATAGATGTCTCCTTAATAAATAAATAATATATAATGAAATTTATAGTGGACTTTCAGAGATGAGATACAGGGCACAGTGAGAGTCCCTCTAACATACTCTATTTTTATAAAAGGGTGATTTTACCTTCAGGAAAATTTAAAGTTCCAAGAAGTAAAGCAAGTCCAATCTCTAAGAAATAAACACCTACATTGCCCATTCTCAGTAATGTCCCAGTAGATTTACCCATCTCAGCTCTTCATCACACACAGCAGCAGCATGCAGCTGTATTTCCAAATGCCCTTTGTGGTAGGAGCAACTTGGGGCCATGGATAGAAACTTATAAACATCAGCTATAGCAGTGCAGAGCAGTACACTGAGTTTATTTTCTCCTTGGCCCTAATTAGAATCACAAATGAAATGCTGACAACACATGAAGGAGCCTGCTTGTTGAACACAAATGTTTCCACTCCTATCAACCTCGAAACTCTGATAGTCATGCTTCATGATGAAAGCTGAACAGCCCTGGGGAGATGACTGCATGTTTTCTCTAATTACACAAGGATGGGGAACAGGGCCTCCTGTTGAGGACAGACTGACTAGAGGAGAGATTGGTAGGTATACCTTAAAAAATAATGACACAGAGTAGGTAACCCAATATGGGCTTCCTAGATGAAATGAAAGGATGAGACCACTACTGTGGCACCAGAATAGGAAATTATTATAAAAACTGAGTATTATAAACATGGTTGGATGCTGCATCAAAGTCAATGCAGGCCCTCTATTTTGTTAACAAAAGTCCCACATGAAGGTTGTAGTCACACGACGTCAACAACCAACTTTCTTTTGTTTGTAGAACTATTTTGATGACAAGCAGAGATACGCAGAGCACAAATTCACTTAGACTGCAAATGATTCCAGGCAAAGACACACACACATAGATACACGCTTTATAATCCTAAAAGATGGTGAATGCTGTCACACAAGCAAAATGCACCTTTGCATTTAACTTGCTCATTTTTGTCCCAAACAGAAGTACAAGTAGATACAGCCTATGTGCCCAGTTGATCCATGTCATACAGACACACCAATAGAAAATGTATTGCTATGTGCAAGGGCAATTTTTATTAAGATTTTTGCATAAAAATATTATTTAACCCTCCTTGCAAATCTTCCAGTTGGGTTCCTTTGTACAGATGATGAAACTGAAGATCATAGAAATTAAATAACTCACTCATGGACACAGAGCCAGTAAATGTAGAAGGTAGTATTTGAATCTAGATGGTTTCACTCCAGATTCCATGCTTTTAACAGGGATGCCAGAATGAAATGGTGGGACAGATAAAGGCTGGAATAATGAAAAAGATTCCTAAAGTTTGGATTCTTTAACTGGTGAGTTACAATCCTGCCTGAAACAACTGTGTTTTCCAGAACATTTTCAAGCCAACACAGAGCAAACTCTTTTAAAGAGAAAACAGCAAAAAACACTGATTCATTATTTCATCATAATATACATACACTAAACACTAACTTGAAAATATGAAGAACAGATTGTCATCTATTTCAGAAACTGGATTATTATGTTATAATAAAAGTACAAGAGCAAATAAAAATTTACCAAGAAGAGCTGCAGAAAACACTCATTTTATGTGTAACATAAGTAAACAATCAAACAAGAACATGAATTTGATTCTAATTTATATTCTTGGGGCAGGGACAAAAGTAGCCAATCAAAAGATTTAAGTAAAACAATGTGTCAGTGTGAGGCCTTGGCCAGGCTTCCCAAACTGCCATATTTCTTGATCCTTTTGTTTCTTTCATTAGCTTTGTATCAATCAGCATCTGCCTATGTTTATTTCACCAGCTGCATGAGCTCGCTAATTACTTTTAATCATACTTATCTGAAATGCATCTTTATCTTCACATACATCCTGTATGCAGGCAAACCAAGTGCTGGGAGGCTGAGGTTGGGAAGACAATGGGATGGAGAGTCTGCACTTCCTCTAACCTTGACAGGATGGATGGACCAAAAAAAAGCAGCATCTAAGTCTGTCTCTGCTATTAGCCGAAGAACTTATAAGACCTGGTTCTAAGAGAGCTGGGCAATGTCAATGTCCAAGCAAGTCATATGCAATCTTTACACAGGTATAACAGGTGCAAGGTGATGAAATGATCAGCACTGATTTTGATAAAATAAGTAAAAATTGCAAAACATCTTCCAAACTAGTAAGTTTTTTGAAGGCCAAGAGTCAGCCTGCTATGTCTTTTCCAGTTCCCATGGCCCTAGCTCAGACCCAGGCTCACTAGACAAGTGGATGCTGACAGGTAGTCTCATGCATTTTGGCCTCTCTCTGACTTCCTGAGCTTTAGGGAAGTTGGAGGTACACATTTCATATTTACTACTCCAATGATTTTATCAATCATCTCAAGGCCAGAAAAAAGGAATTTAAAATCTATACGTAGTCATATAAAGTAAACTGAATGCTCCTAGGTGGTCCTTGAACCTGAATTTTTACCTTATCCAAAAGGCAAGAAAGAATGAAGAGGTACACACATCTTTCCCACTTTCGTACTAGAGAAGCCATATGGTAGCCTTGATTCTCCACTGAATGGTTCAAATGAAAACCGTATTTTTATCGTCTGAGTTAGTTAGAGCTTCCAGATGATAAAATTTGTAGCTTATCATAAAAAAGAATGGATTACATTTTTAAAAAAGATCTTAAGACATAAAATACATAAAACGATAGGTTCCCTGAATATTTTACTCAATATAGATGCGCATAATCCATGTGTTCACAATAAATACTCTGGAGACTTTGAGCACGTTGTTTAACTTTTCTGTGCCTTAGTTTGTCATTCATTCATTTATTCAGTATTAATTTAATATGCATACTACATGGTACTAGAGAAACTAAGGGAAGAAACAAAAGTCATCTTAAGCTTATAGACTAATGAGTTATTGTCACCTTTAGGTGACAGAATGCAAATAAAAAGTGGAGACTACTTATGCTCTCCAACATCTGTGAGTCCTCTTCTTACAAAACACACAGCTACATTATATTCCTCAATGTCCTTTGCTATTAGATATGATCATGTGATTTTATTGTGCCCATGGAATTCTCTAGGCCAGAATACTGGAGTGGGTAGCCTTTCCCTTTTCCAGGGGATCCTCCCAACCCAGGGATTGAACCCAGGTCTCTCACCTTGCAGGCAGGTTCTTTACCAGCTGAGCCATAAGGGAAGCCCAAGAATACTAGAGTGGTAGCTTATCCTTTCTCAGCAGATCTCCCCAACCCAGGAATCGAACCAGGGTCTCCTGCATTGCCGGTGAATTCTTTACCACCTGAGCTGTCGGGGAAGCCCCTTATCCTGCCCAGCAGAGTACAAATGCACTGATAAGTACCATTTCCAGGCCTGACCAATGTCTGGTCCTCGTCTTCTTTCATCAGTCAGCTGAGGGACAGAACTCTGAGAACTAAGAGGAAGGCATAGTGGCAAGATGGCAGGAACCTGAGTCCCTGAGTGGCTGAATGGGTATCTGGCCCCTGTCAACCTGACCTAGACTGTGATAAGAACAGCAAATGAGTAGTTGTGTTGAGCCACTGAGATCTGGAGGTTTACTTGTTACAGCAATTATGACGTTAACAATTCATAAATTACCTAATATAAATCCTTACCAATATATGACCCACTGTAAGCACTAAATAAATGATATAATAATCATTTAAAATATATATTCCTAATCCTATTGTTGTATGTTTCATAAGACCAAAAAGAAAATGAGAAACAAGGAAGGAAAGGTTAGGAAGGGAGGGAGGAAGGAAGGGCAAAATAATACCGAGGTCTTTTAAAAAGCTCTGCAAAAATTTTATACCTGGGTGCCATTTGGTCATCCACAACCCTAGGGAAGTATTTTCCAAGTACCAAACCTCTCTTAATTATTAAATGAAATGCCTGCGTGGATCTGTGGTGCCAAGGGCTTCGTCCAGGCTATCCTGAGCTGCAGCTGTCCCTTGGCTTGCCTGCCTCTCCCACATCAGGGCCCCACAGCACCTGCTTTGCATGGGGCTCACTGACAGGGAGTGGGGGGGGCACTTTGCCAAGATTTTACCAAAGTAGACATTAAAACTGGGAGAAATGCTCCTATAAGGTCTGGTCACGTGTGGTGATCATTTGGCAGAGAAAGACAGGTGTCACTTTGGAGCTAATCTTCCTGAAGTGAGAGGAAGTAAACTCTAAGGATGCTCTGTTTACACATTTAATACAGATAGTTACTGGGGGATAAGCCATCTCAAACATGCCAGTAAACAAAGCGAACCTCTCCTTGCTATTTAACAAAAGTCAGTTTTTTTTTTTTTTTTGACAGTGCTGCTTCTGCATTGCTGAAAGGTCTTTACTTGCTGGGAGCGGGGCCTACTGTCTAGTGGAGGTGCGTGGGCTTCTCTCGTGGAGCACGGGCTCTAGGGCACTTGGGCTTCAGTAGCTGCAGTGATTGGCTTAGTTGTTGCGGCTCCCGGGCTCTAGAGCACAGGCTCGGCAGTTGTGGCGCATGGGCTTAGCTGCTCTGCAGCATGTGGGATATTCCCAGACCAGGATCAAACTCGGGTACCCTACATTGGCAGGCAGACTCTTTACCAGTGAGCTACCAGGGAAGCCAAAGTCAGCTCTTCTCCTTTGCATTTTGAAAACTACAGCTGTACTATGTGGTTGTTGTAGCAAGTTGAATATGCAGAGGTAAAAAGAGAAAAAAAATTTTCTTCTCTTCCTTCTTAAATCACCCTGTCCCCTAGAGAATCAGTATTATCAATATAGTGTCTATCCATCCCCTACTTACTCAATCTTCAGACAAATCAATGCACATTTTTAGACTTAATCTTCCCACCTCTCACATTTTTTGTTGTTGTTGTCATTTCAACATAAATGGGAGTACACAATGGGCATTCTTATTCAAACTGCTTTATTTAACCTAACAATTTATTATGAATATCCTCCTAGGTGGATATATTTAGCTCTAATTTATTCTTTTAAAATAGCTGAACAATATCACCTCAGGAAAAGAGCTATTACATATTTGCTGGATTTTAAGATATCATCCATTTTGTGCTATGCTAAGTTTCTGCAACCATGCCTGACTCTTTGTTACCTCAGGGACACCGTAGCCTGGCCGGCTCCTCTGTCCATGGGATTCTCCAGGCAAGAACACTGGAGTGGGTTGTCATTTCCTTCTCCAGGCGATATTCCCAACCCAGGTTATCAAACTCGTATCTCTTATGTCTCCTCTTTACCACTAGCTCCATGCCACATCCATTTTAAATGTTAATTTTTTTTGGAGGAAGGTGAAATGTTAAATAGACCAATTTATATGAGGAAATTTTCTCACTTAAAATGAGCAAAAAAATAGGGAAACATTCTGACTTAAAATGAGCAAAAAAATATAGGGAAGCACTCTGACTTAAAATGGACAAAAGTGTATAGGAAATATATTTATACAAAAATATACAGAAACTAGGAAGTTCTTGAAATTGCAGTGTGACAGTAACCACCATATTCCTCTGAGAGTGTGTCTGAAGCAAGTTCTGTGCAGAGAACTGGGCTCTCGACTAGATCCTTGTACTGGGAGCCCCTCAGAGGAGTGGCCTGGCCTCACCTGACCTGTGGGTCTTCTGCACACACAGCTGTCTTACCACGTTTCTGCTCTGACTTAGGGAGGGAGGGACAGAAGGCGCTGCAGGCATTAGCATGCCTATCACACAGCCTCCCTTTGTTCTCTGGGCTGAGGCCAGGTGGCATAAATCACTCAGCTTCTGCATCCAAAGCCCTTCTAGGTCAGGAGCCCCTTCCACTCCAAGTGTGCACTGCCATTTTGAATGGCTGTAAGAGTCAGCAGGAGTAAAACTGAACCAAAGAGCTCCTTTGGGCAATAGGCCACAGCTCCCAGGAACCCATCAGATGCGGGGGTTTACTGTGTGTTCCCAGGGCATTCACATATATTAGCTGGGAGCAAGTGAGTCAAGACCCTTTGAGGTCTGTGAAGACATACTACTTTACAGGAGACACCACTTCTGATTATCTCTCCCCCAGACCCGTGCTATGAACGCAGCCCTTGATCCTCCCTGCATCCTGTGAGGCTGGCATTCCACAAATGAGGAAGCTGAGGCTCAGAGAAAGTGAACGATTTGCCCAAGACAATACAACCTGAGAGTACAAGCGCCATGAAAGTGCGCTTCCTCATTGAGCCACACAGGCTGGCTCTAACTGCAGGTACGCTCAACTGCCCACAGCTTTCCTGGAAGTGTCCTGGCCTCTTATACCCAACTACCCCGTCAATGGATACATTGTTTTCAGACCTCTGAGTCCATGAGACTTGGACCCTAGCTGGGCTCTGCAGGACACCAAATAGCTCTGCTGCAACCCAAAGAGACACCCAATTCTTTATTTGTTCAAGCTCCCCATAAGTCTGTAAGTACAAAGCCTTTCAATCCCACTCAAGCGTTCTACCAGAATGACAAAGTTTTGACATAAGAGGGTGCTAAAGATCCTCCTCCTCAGCCCTCTCATTGTACAGGCAAGGAAATGGTGGTGGATCTGCCCAGCGGGCTGGTGGCAGTGGGAGCAGGTGACAGCTAGCTGTGGTGAGCAGTGATGGTAGTGGCTAGACAGTGGGACAGAGCAGGGTTTCACAGCTATAGCCTGTGGGTCCATCCAGTCCTCCGCCTGTTTTGTTTTTATTAATAAAGTTTTACTGGGGCTTGGGCACACCATTTGTTTCCAGACTGTGGTTGGTATATGCTATAACATCAGAGTAGTTGCAACAGACACTGCGTGACCATAATGTCTTAAATATTTACCATCAGCGCTTTACAAAAAAGTTTGCTGGCCCCTGGGAAAGCCAGAAGCACACAACTTGTAAGTTATTAGAAGCTTTCTAGTTCTTAGAGTGACTGTTAGGTTCACAGGTGTTTGTTATATTATGGCCCACTGATGAGTGACTGCTCCACATAGGCCATGACAGTCACGTATCGTACAGGAATAGTTATTAAATTCTGTGCACCTGAGAGTAGACAGGAAAAAAGGAGGGAAGGAAAGGAGAAAGAAAGGAACCCTTTAGTCCTTATGAAGATTTAAATGCCTCTTCATTGCCTATGGTTGGCTTTACTGCATTGCTTTTCGGATGCTCAAAGAATGTTGGTGAGAAGGACTAAAGATGACAGACTGAATGAAATAGATTTTCAGGAAGGAGGCAAGATGAGTATCTTAGGCTCCATGAGGCTGGAAGGAGCTTGGCCAAGGGAGCAATGGGATCCCAAACAGCAGGCCATTAAAGACAGTCACGATGCCGTTTTTCACTTCATTCCCAAGGGGCCTCTTCCCTCGGTACCACCAGAGTGGCATGAGGGGTCAGGCCTCTGGGTCTTTGGTCAGGACCTGCCTACTGAGTCAAGGGTGAGTTGAATGCTAGCAGCATAAAAGCCTTGGAAACTCTTGGGTGATTGTGACCATTTATTAAGGTACAATATGAATGCATTGTTTCACGAAATCCTGAGAGCAATCTTGTAAAAGAAAAACTACTGTCTTTCTTTTAGAGATGAAGACAAGGGGTTTTCAGTGGGCAAGTTACTTGCCCAGAGACATCAAGCTAGCGAGTGGTGAAGTCGAATTCAAATCCAGATCCAGCTGATTTCAAATCCCAAACTCAACCACTTTATTACACTGGTTTCGGCCAAGGATTCCACTTCATGCTGCCTCAAGAAAAGTGTGGCTTTTACTTTCTTTACATGAGTTGCTGGAGGCACGGGGGACATTTTGGCATGCTGAAGGGCAGCTCTGACACTGAAATCCCACCTCAGCAAATGGCAGGGCATTTGCACATTCAAAGAAACGTTCCAGTCCCTGGTGGGAAAGTTTCCAGTGGCTTCAATTACAGAACAGTCACAGTTCATTGACGCCCGGTGATCACGAGGGCGGCGTTATTGTTTTATATGTGAAAAATGAGGAAAGGGCCAGAACCTCAGCATTAGGGAAATGATGAAAGATTGAGAAGTATTTCCAAAGGCATGCAAACTGAGAGGTCAATTCAATGGGGGCGGGAGAGGGGGGACGGTGGGAGGTGAACAAGCAAAGAAGCAGCTGAGAAGTATTTGCAGCACCAGGGAGAAGAGGTTGTGATGTCCACGAAAGGAAACCATGGCTATGAATTTCAAGGCATCGAGACCCTGTCAACACAGCTAATCCCTATGGATGCTGGCTGAATAAGCTGTTGGTGACCAAACAGTGCACTGTGGAAACCGTGTCAGCCTCCAGCAGGTCAATTTGTCCTCATATTACACACTCTGCTGGCTCTGTTGCTAGAACCCCAGATCGAGGATCCACGGCGAGCATCTCCCAACTTGACATGGGTTGACACAGCATGGTTAATAAGTCAACAGAATTCAGAAAACAGGACCGGATTAAGAAGGCAGTTTTATTTTGGTGCCCTGGACTTCAAGCAGATTAAATAATCAAAAAGCCGGAGCCAGCGGGGTCATGTTTGAATGCTACAGCTGTTCACTGAGGTTTGACAAACATTCTTTCAGTGGCTCCTCGTCTCAATGGGAAAGGCAGCGATGATCCTGGGAAGGGCGACGCTTTAAGAAAGAAGGAGGGAGCACAATCAAAAGATCCTCTTATGGAAAACAATCCAGATGGAGACAGGGAAAGAGCTGCTTAAATAAGTGGTCTCCTGAAAGCGACAACTGTTCCTGTGCTGAAGAAAAGCACCGGCAGGATTCAGAAAAAAAGTGAATGAAACCTGGACTTGGAGTCTGCCGTGCCCTCGATGTTGACTGCAGATTAATAAAGGTGGGCTTCAGGTTCCGCGGGTAAGCCGGTGGAGACTCAGTCATGGAAGGTGAGCCACGATCAATCCCCTCATGCCTTAGAAAGCAGGACCGCCACCCCAAAAAAGGAAGGTATCTGTGGGAAGTTGTCTTTCTCACAAGCCCAAGCAGATGCTAAAAATGTCTCATGTTTGTGCCATGCTGGGTCAGAGGAAGAGAGAGTGGACAAATGTACCTAGTCATGAATGGATATGCAGTTGGCCTGTTATGGGCCATTTCAGAGAAAATACAGCCCTTCAGGTTGGAGTTCTTATATCATCTACAGGTGGAGGGGGNTTTTTTTTTTTTTTTTGACAGTGCTGCTTCTGCATTGCTGAAAGGTCTTTACTTGCTGGGAGCGGGGCCTACTGTCTAGTGGAGGTGCGTGGGCTTCTCTCGTGGAGCACGGGCTCTAGGGCACTTGGGCTTCAGTAGCTGCAGTGATTGGCTTAGTTGTTGCGGCTCCCGGGCTCTAGAGCACAGGCTCGGCAGTTGTGGCGCATGGGCTTAGCTGCTCTGCAGCATGTGGGATATTCCCAGACCAGGATCAAACTCGGGTACCCTACATTGGCAGGCAGACTCTTTACCAGTGAGCTACCAGGGAAGCCAAAGTCAGCTCTTCTCCTTTGCATTTTGAAAATTACAGCTGTACTATGTGGTTGTTGTAGCAAGTTGAATATGCAGAGGTAAAAAGAGAAAAAAAATTTTCTTCTCTTCCTTCTTAAATCACCCTGTCCCCTAGAGAATCAGTATTATCAATATAGTGTCTATCCATCCCCTACTTACTCAATCTTCAGACAAATCAATGCACATTTTTAGACTTAATCTTCCCACCTCTCACATTTTTTGTTGTTGTTGTCATTTCAACATAAATGGGAGTATACAATGGGCATTCTTATTCAAACTGCTTTATTTAACCTAACAATTTATTATGAATATCCTCCTAGGTGGATATATTTAGCTCTAGTTTATTCTTTTAAAATAGCTGAACAATATCACCTCAGAAAAAGAGCTATTACATATTTGCTGGATTTTAAGATATCATCCATTTTGTGCTATGCTAAGTTTCTGCAACCATGCCTGACTCTTTGTTACCTCAGGGACACCGTAGCCTGGCCGGCTCCTCTGTCCATGGGATTCTCCAGGCAAGAACACTGGAGTGGGTTGTCATTTCCTTCTCCAGGTGATATTCCCAACCCAGGTTATCAAACTCGTATCTCTTATGTCTCCTCTTTACCACTAGCTCCATGCCACATCCATTTTAAATGTTAATTTTTTTTGGAGGAAGGTGAAATGTTAAATAGACCAATTTATATGAGGAAATTTTCTCACTTAAAATGAGCAAAAAAATAGGGAAACATTCTGACTTAAAATGAGCAAAAAAATATAGGGAAGCACTCTGACTTAAAATGGACAAAAGTGTATAGGAAATATATTTATACAAAAATATACAGAAACTAGGAAGTTCTTGAAATTGCAGTGTGACAGTAACCACCATATTCCTCTGAGAGTGTGTCTGAAGCAAGTTCTGTGCAGAGAACTGGGCTCTCGACTAGATCCTCGTACTGGGAGCCCCTCAGAGGAGTGGCCTGGCCTCACCTGACCTGTGGGTCTTCTGCACACACAGCTGTCTTACCACGTTTCTGCTCTGACTTAGGGAGGGAGGGACAGAAGGCGCTGCAGGCATTAGCATGCCTATCACACAGCCTCCCTTTGTTCTCTGGGCTGAGGCCAGGTGGCATAAATCACTCAGCTTCTGCATCCAAAGCCCTTCTAGGTCAGGAGCCCCTTCCACTCCAAGTGTGCACTGCCATTTTGAATGGCTGTAAGAGTCAGCAGGAGTAAAACTGAACCAAAGAGCTCCTTTGGGCAATAGGCCACAGCTCCCAGGAACCCATCAGATGCGGGGGTTTACTGTGTGTTCCCAGGGCATTCACATATATTAGCTGGGAGCAAGTGAGTCAAGACCCTTTGAGGTCTGTGAAGACATACTACTTTACAGGAGACACCACTTCTGATTATCTCTCCCCCAGACCCGTGCTATGAACGCAGCCCTTGATCCTCCCTGCATCCTGTGAGGCTGGCATTCCACAAATGAGGAAGCTGAGGCTCAGAGAAAGTGAACGATTTGCCCAAGACAATACAACCTGAGAGTACAAGCGCCATGAAAGTGCGCTTCCTCATTGAGCCACACAGGCTGGCTCTAACTGCAGGTACGCTCAACTGCCCACAGCTTTCCTGGAAGTGTCCTGGCCTCTTATACCCAACTACCCCGTCAATGGATACATTGTTTTCAGACCTCTGAGTCCATGAGACTTGGACCCTAGCTGGGCTCTGCAGGACACCAAATAGCTCTGCTGCAACCCAAAGAGACACCCAATTCTTTATTTGTTCAAGCTCCCCATAAGTCTGTAAGTACAAAGCCTTTCAATCCCACTCAAGCGTTCTACCAGAATGACAAAGTTTTGACATAAGAGGGTGCTAAAGATCCTCCTCCTCAGCCCTCTCATTGTACAGGCAAGGAAATGGTGGTGGATCTGCCCAGCGGGCTGGTGGCAGTGGGAGCAGGTGACAGCTAGCTGTGGTGAGCAGTGATGGTAGTGGCTAGACAGTGGGACAGAGCAGGGTTTCACAGCTATAGCCTGTGGGTCCATCCAGTCCTCCGCCTGTTTTGTTTTTATTAATAAAGTTTTACTGGGGCTTGGGCACACCATTTGTTTCCAGACTGTGGTTGGTATATGCTATAACATCAGAGTAGTTGCAACAGACACTGCGTGACCATAATGTCTTAAATATTTACCATCAGCGCTTTACAAAAAAGTTTGCTGGCCCCTGGGAAAGCCAGAAGCACACAACTTGTAAGTTATTAGAAGCTTTCTAGTTCTTAGAGTGACTGTTAGGTTCACAGGTGTTTGTTATATTATGGCCCACTGATGAGTGACTGCTCCACATAGGCCATGACAGTCACGTATCGTACAGGAATAGTTATTAAATCCTGTGCACCTGAGAGTAGACAGGAAAAAAGGAGGGAAGGAAAGGAGAAAGAAAGGAACCCTTTAGTCCTTATGAAGATTTAAATGCCTCTTCATTGCCTATGGTTGGCTTTACTGCATTGCTTTTCGGATGCTCAAAGAATGTTGGTGAGAAGGACTAAAGATGACAGACTGAATGAAATAGATTTTCAGGAAGGAGGCAAGATGAGTATCTTAGGCTCCATGAGGCTGGAAGGAGCTTGGCCAAGGGAGCAATGGGATCCCAAACAGCAGGCCATTAAAGACAGTCACGATGCCGTTTTTCACTTCATTCCCAAGGGGCCTCTTCCCTCGGTACCACCAGAGTGGCATGAGGGGTCAGGCCTCTGGGTCTTTGGTCAGGACCTGCCTACTGAGTCAAGGGTGAGTTGAATGCTAGCAGCATAAAAGCCTTGGAAACTCTTGGGTGATTGTGACCATTTATTAAGGTACAATATGAATGCATTGTTTCACGAAATCCTGAGAGCAATCTTGTAAAAGAAAAACTACTGTCTTTCTTTTAGAGATGAAGACAAGGGGTTTTCAGTGGGCAAGTTACTTGCCCAGAGACATCAAGCTAGCGAGTGGTGAAGTCGAATTCAAATCCAGATCCAGCTGATTTCAAATCCCAAACTCAACCACTTTATTACACTGGTTTCGGCCAAGGATTCCACTTCATGCTGCCTCAAGAAAAGTGTGGCTTTTACTTTCTTTACATGAGTTGCTGGAGGCACGGGGGACATTTTGGCATGCTGAAGGGCAGCTCTGACACTGAAATCCCACCTCAGCAAATGGCAGGGCATTTGCACATTCAAAGAAACGTTCCAGTCCCTGGTGGGAAAGTTTCCAGTGGCTTCAATTACAGAACAGTCACAGTTCATTGACGCCCGGTGATCACGAGGGCGGCGTTATTGTTTTATATGTGAAAAATGAGGAAAGGGCCAGAACCTCAGCATTAGGGAAATGATGAAAGATTGAGAAGTATTTCCAAAGGCATGCAAACTGAGAGGTCAATTCAATGGGGGCGGGAGAGGGGGGACGGTGGGAGGTGAACAAGCAAAGAAGCAGCTGAGAAGTATTTGCAGCACCAGGGAGAAGAGGTTGTGATGTCCACGAAAGGAAACCATGGCTATGAATTTCAAGGCATCGAGACCCTGTCAACACAGCTAATCCCTATGGATGCTGGCTGAATAAGCTGTTGGTGACCAAACAGTGCACTGTGGAAACCGTGTCAGCCTCCAGCAGGTCAATTTGTCCTCATATTACACACTCTGCTGGCTCTGTTGCTAGAACCCCAGATCGAGGATCCACGGCGAGCATCTCCCAACTTGACATGGGTTGACACAGCATGGTTAATAAGTCAACAGAATTCAGAAAACAGGACCGGATTAAGAAGGCAGTTTTATTTTGGTGCCCTGGACTTCAAGCAGATTAAATAATCAAAAAGCCGGAGCCAGCGGGGTCATGTTTGAATGCTACAGCTGTTCACTGAGGTTTGACAAACATTCTTTCAGTGGCTCCTCGTCTCAATGGGAAAGGCAGCGATGATCCTGGGAAGGGCGACGCTTTAAGAAAGAAGGAGGGAGCACAATCAAAAGATCCTCTTATGGAAAACAATCCAGATGGAGACAGGGAAAGAGCTGCTTAAATAAGTGGTCTCCTGAAAGCGACAACTGTTCCTGTGCTGAAGAAAAGCACCGGCAGGATTCAGAAAAAAAGTGAATGAAACCTGGACTTGGAGTCTGCCGTGCCCTCGATGTTGACTGCAGATTAATAAAGGTGGGCTTCAGGTTCCGCGGGTAAGCCGGTGGAGACTCAGTCATGGAAGGTGAGCCACGATCAATCCCCTCATGCCTTAGAAAGCAGGACCGCCACCCCAAA
Source organism: Neotragus pygmaeus (assembly GCA_006410875.1). Classification (NCBI taxonomy): domain Eukaryota; kingdom Metazoa; phylum Chordata; class Mammalia; order Artiodactyla; family Bovidae; genus Neotragus; species Neotragus pygmaeus. The sequence goes on from SJYV01027390.1 coordinate 323,019, forward strand.
AAAGGAAGGTATCTGTGGGAAGTTGTCTTTCTCACAAGCCCAAGCAGATGCTAAAAATGTCTCATGTTTGTGCCATGCTGGGTCAGAGGAAGAGAGAGTGGACAAATGTACCTAGTCATGAATGGATATGCAGTTGGCCTGTTATGGGCCATTTCAGAGAAAATACAGCCCTTCAGGTTGGAGTTCTTATATCATCTACAGGTGGAGGGGGGGGAAGGTGGGAGTGGCATGATTTTCTGCAGTTAATGAATGCTTGGGTGAGGCACAGCTAAAGTGAGGGGTGGCAACTCTCCTCTGAACAGAAGCTGCTTTGGCACTGAGATGTATATTATTTGCAAAATTATAGAAAAGAAAACAAAGTTTTCCTCTTTTACATGCTGCAAGAGGGAAGTGGACTGTAATGCTTTGCATCCCTTGAGCGAAACTAAACTAAGCAAAATTTCCTTCAGAAGGCTTTCCAAACATCTTCCCTCTTGCCCTAAAGAACTGTTCACAGCATCAGAGCAAGAGAATTGAAAGGACAAAGGGGAAAAGGCTCCATGCATTTGACAGCCACATAGTACATTTCCCTAGTCAAGGCCAAAAACAGAGAAACCGAAAATCTCTCAAGAACTTTCTTTACAAGTAGATAATCATCTTAAGTTTTGAATACTACTGCCTGGCCCTGTGAATTCCTCTAACAATTTAACAAAATGTCCTTGATGGATGTTTGCCATTTTGAAATTCAAGTCTCAGGAAAAAAGAAGGGAGTGATCAAGCTCCACTGGAGATTGACCTAGCAGTGCCTGAGAGAATGTCAACTCAGCATCCTCTTCAAACCTGGAAAGGAGGCACCTATCGAATCTAGAGCCCCTGTACACATTTCTACAGAGCCAAGGAGCCTTGTGTAAGGATGCCTTCTGCTCCATCATTTGTCCCGAAAGAAACTGCAACAACTCAAATGCTCGTCAGTACAAAAGTGGCTAAATAATAAATCTGGCAAGGCCTCACCACCGAATACTCCACAGAAGCTAGAAGGAATGAATGAACTCTCTATGCATCCCTGTGGATGGATCAGTTTTAAGTAACTAAACTGCAAAATGAAACATATCAATGATTATTTAGCTTTTTAAAAAACCACTATGCACAACATTCTATAATTTGTGTATGTGTGTGTTGTGTATGTGTGTGTGTGTAGAAATATTTACAGGCAGTAAAGCACAGCACATAAGAACCCTGATAGATTCTGAAAGCAGACTGCCTGGGTTCAAATCATGATTCTACTGCTTCTGTATGACCTTGGACAAGTGATTTAGCTTCTCTGTGCCTCAGTTTCATCACCTTTAATATGTGCATAATAAAAGACCCTGAATTACAAGATTAGGAGGGTTAAATGAATTTAATATATATAAAGCACTTTCAATAGTGCCCGGCTCAAAATATGAGCTATAAGGCTATATGTGATTTTGTTGTTTTTTAAAAGGCCTGGTGGGATGCAATCGTGATGGTAGGGAAGGCGGTAGTGAGGAGCGGTTCCTGCTGGAAAACATGATATGGGTGCTAATTAAAGGGAGTTTAACTTATCAGCAATGCACTGTTTCTTTGAGTTAAGGAAAAAAAGAGATGAAGCAAATATGACAACCTATGAATAACTGACAGAACTTTGTTACAGGAACATGAGTATTTATTATGTTATTTTAATGCTTTTCTTTGTTTTAAAATCTCTTGAACAAAAAAGGAGCAGAGACAATCATCACTCATGGAAGTATTATACTTGAAAGATGGACGTTGATTTGTGAGAATGCTTCAGACCTGTCCCATCTAATATGCACCACTAGCACCATATGGCTATCTAAAATTTAACTGATTACAATTAAATGGAAGTAAAAATTCTGTTTCTTGACTGCAGTAGTCACATTTCAAGAGCTCTGAAGTCACATGAAGCTGGTGGCTATTATATTAGACGTAGATACAGATCATTCCCATCACCATAGAGAGTTCTATTGGACAGCACGGTCTGGAGCATACTTTTGAGAAATGTGAATATCCGAACTCCCTCTCATGCTCCTAAAGTTCTGGTCCTAGATAATTCTGCTGCTTCATACAAAGGGCACATGCCCCCGCAAAGTATTTTTTTCACATTTTTACTTGATAACTTATGTCATCTACCTTCTGGTTACCTGTGAACTTAAAGTGGGAACAAAAGCTGATACCACTTACAAACTGATTCCTATCTCAGTTTCTTTCTGTTTGTTGCAGGTGAACTGTTCCTGCTTTCCAGTATGATTTTCCTGCTCCCGGTGGTGTGCGGCTGCCCAGAGAGATGCCGCTGTCACTCACCTTCGAATTCTGTAGACTGCAGCCGGCAGGGTCTGGCTGAAATCCCTTCCAATCTGCCTCCTCAGACTCTAACGCTGCACTTACAAGATAACCAGATCCACCAGCTTCCGACTTCTGCATTTAAATCAGTGCCACAGCTCACAACCTTGAACTTGTACAACAATTCTCTTTCAAATCTGAGCCCCGGAGTTTTCCATGGACTTCAGCACTTGCGGGTCTTAAACCTAACTCAGAACTCCCTGCATTCCCTGGAAAGCAGACTATTCCATTCTCTCCCACAGCTGAGGGAGCTCGATTTGTCATCAAACAATATAAGTCACCTTCCTGCATCCCTAGGTGAGCCTTGGGAGAACCTGACCGTTCTTGCGATCCAGCAAAACCGGCTTCGGCAGCTTGATAGAGCCCTCCTAGAATCCATGCCCAGAATGAAGCGTTTATTTCTCAAAGACAACCTCTGGAAATGCAACTGTCACTTGCTCAGTCTTAAACTCTGGCTGGAGACATTTGTCTATAAAGGTCAGTAACTAACGCCTATCCCTTCATCCATGTATGATCAGCTTAGGAGAAACCTCAATGGTTCTCTGCATTAGAAGGAATGCTGAAACGTGTTTGAGGGATCTATGTAAGCTTTTGTGCACTGATGTCATTTCACGGTATGGCAAAAGAGGCAAGTGAGTCATTTAGGGTGTTTCAAATCAGGTATTTAAATTCATCTGCAGATACGATTCATGGAAACAACTTTCCACTTTTTTCCCCTCTCCACCCCAACTTTCCACTTTTTGATTAATATCACCATTAAGTTATTTATCTGGAAACTGTAGGCCCTTTAGAAAGAAGGAAATTCAATCCACCTAAATATTGGGTTGGCCAAATTTTCATAAAAAAAAGCTCTAATGAACTTTTTGACCAGTCCAATAACTACTCAATTCTGAAGTGACAACAAATTTTGATTTTCAAGTGTGATCCAACTGGGGGCATGGTATTTCTCCTTAGGACTGCCCCTCCTTTCTCTGCTTCTGACCATTTGACAGCTATGAAACTTCACTGAGATTACCCATTCTGCTTTAGCAGACACCACTGTTACTAAAACTGAATATAATACGGCTCCCTCTCCAAAGGGGACAAGTATTTCTTTAACCAGATGTCAAAAACAAAGCAAGAGATCCCAGAATATTAAAGATGAGGGGATCTGGAAATCACTCAGAGGTCAGCAAACTATATAGCCTAAGAGCCAGATCTGGCCCACCTATTTTTGTAAATAAAGCTTTGTTGGAACACAGTCACATCCATTTATTATTTACTGTCTGGCTGTTTTTGCATTAAAAGGGTGAGGTTGAAGAGTTGGGACAGAGACTATGGCAAGGCTTAAAAAATGAACTATCTGGCTCTTTATAGGAAAGTTTGCCAACCCCTCCTAACTCAAACCTAGTCTATGATCAATAGGAAATGGACGCCCGAAGATGTTTAGTGACTTGATGAAGATCACAGAGTAGAAGCGAAGACAAGGGTGGAAGGAGCAGCTTTAGGTCGTGGCCCGACATCCCCTCCTCTACATCACGGTGCTTCTTTCCTCCTAACTTTTAAGTGTCATTCATACTAAACTTGAGTGAGTTTTACATGCCATGGACATTTCAAGGTGCTGAGAAAAAGTCAGTGAATAAGAACATCCTTATCATCGTGGGCATTCCCTTCTGACAGCAGAAACATGTTGAATTAGACAAATATATGTATCTATGTTCAGACAGCAGTTAGTGCTAGAGGCAGCATGAAGGGAGAGAGTGATGGAATAAGGGAGACATTGCAGATGTGAAGGACAGGGAAGGCCCCTGCAAGGAGGTGATGTGGGGGAGCAGAACTGGAATGATGAGGGCCATTAGATAACTCGGGGAAAGGACAGTAGTTGCAAGGGACCTGAGGGGGAAGTGAGCTTGGCTTCACTGAGGGACAGAAGGAGGACAAACGAGTGGCTAGAGCAGAGGAAGGGAGTGAGAGAGGCTAAGACAGCACATAGCCAGGTCATGTTGGAATGTGCAGAGCCGGCTGAGACATTTGGATTTTATTTTAGGCAAGATGGAAATATCTTGAAGAATTTTAGTCAGGCGAACAATACGATCTGATTACATTTTAAAAGGTCACTCTGGTGACTCTAGGGAGATCAAACCCAAGGCTGCAGAAGAAGAATCAGGCGGGTGAGGGAGAAAGTGATTTCAGTCTTCCAGGGAAGATGTTGGTGGCCCAAACTAGGACGATGAGAAATGATCAGCTTTGGGAGATATTTAGAATACTGAACTGATAGAAATTACTAATGGGTTGGAACTGGATATAAGGAAAACAGAGTATATTACAGGAAATACAATTTTGTTTTGTCCTCCAGGAGTAAGCAGATAAACGGTGATGCCAGTAGCTGACAAGGGTCTGGCTGTGGAATGGGGGAAAGGGGCAAGTACGTGTGGGAGGTGGTGAATCAAGAGCTCAATGTGGGGTATGTCAAGTTTGGGATGCCCATTACATAGTCAAGGAGTGCTGTTGAGTTGATGGATGTATATCTGAGCCCATAATTTGGGAAGATATCAGAGATCCAGACATGGCTTAGGGAATCAAGAGAGTCTGGATAGTTGCAGCAGTTATACAGAAGGAAGTGGAGAACACAGGGGTTCAAATAAACACTACTGATTTAAGAATCTCTCTCAACAATAGAATAGTCAGCAGCTTATCATTAACCAGCTAATTTTCAAGTTGATTTACAACAGAGGTCATATGATATGACAAAAATCTTTCTTAAAGGAGGCTTCAAATAAAACTGTTTACATCTAGAGGTGAAGTGGCTTTACCTGTTCTGGATGAGATAGTAAGCATAAGGCAAACCATCACAGAAAGATGTTTTTCATGAAACGAGAGTATTTCTTGACAAAAAATGGTTCTCAGGTCCAGGAAACTAGAAGCAACATAGGGAGGGATATAGCTCCCCCTACTCTGCCACAAACTCACCAGTGATCTTTGGGCAAATTAACGTTCCTCACTAGCCCTCTGTGTCACCAGGTGGAATTGACAGTGTTAAGCCAGGGAGTTCCTAAGACTGATTCTGGTCCTCAGGCTCCACAATGCAACTCAACACTCCCTCATGGCAGAGCTGCCCCACCCAGAAAACAGCCTTTTTCTGAAGGAAGGCAAAACTGATCTGGGATAACAAGACCTGGGTGTCAAAATGACTAAATAAAACCAGCAAATAAATGCAAATGTAGGAGACAATCTGACTACTGATGCATGGAATAAAGGCAAAATAAGGTAATAGACACTGATCAAGACCTTACTTCCTTCCGAGGGGGAACAAAATACACGGAGGGCGAAGCAGGGGATTTTGTGGCCTGGAGTGTCATTCACTGGTTCCATGGCCAGAAATCAGTCAGGCGGCTTCAACCTGACCACAAAGGGTGGGCAAATTTCATCTTCCTCTGGACCCAACAATCAAAGGAAAGAAAAAAAAAAAAGTGCTTTGATGAGTATTTAATGTCTCCTTCAAGAACATGCACATAGATTTTCTAATTAGCACTCGTCTCTCCATTCATAAGTTAACAAATCATCTTTATGCCAATAATGAACTGTACTAAACATTTATTCTGGGCTAGGAACTGTGCTAAACAGTTGACATACTTTATTCAGCTGAATCCTCAGAGCAATCTTGTGAAGTGAATTTCATTATTACCCTGGTCTCCACTTTCCAGATGAGCAAGCAGACACACAGAGTGGTCAGGTAACTTGCTTAGGATTGCAAAGCTAAGTAGTGGTCAGACTCAGGATATGAATCTCGTTTCACCCCAAGACAGGGGTTAAGAGCTGCTAGCTGCCATATGATGGATAATGAGAGTGCTTGGAAAGCTGGAGCCTCTTGAATTGTCAACTTCTATGAATCCAGAAGAGATTGAGGCCCTCAAGCTGTAGTTGGTAGATCTGCCTCCTAGGGGTGGCTGAGGAGATGGTGGAGGAAGGCTGGGAAGTGAGTCCTGGCTGAGGACACAGGAGACCACGGAGCTCTTGATGGCCACAATCCTGGCCTTCCAGCCACATCCCAGGCTCTAGTCTATGTATTCTCTTGGCTCTGGGTCCTGAGGCCATGCCTCCCACCCTATTAGTTAAAACAGGAAGCCGGTAACAGGAGAAATGAACTTAACCCTGGAGTGGCGAGGCAAACCGCCCCAGTCTAGGTCTAAGTCAGCTAGTGGAATTGCTGGTTCCCCAGGTTCAGTACTGAAACACTCCCTGAGACGGAGATCTTCAATCATAGCCTGTGGCACTTTGGGGTCATCAAGGGCAGACACCCTACACCTCTGGCCTGCTGTACCTCACTCAGCTCAAGAAAGGAGAGATTCCTATTGTCATTTTGCTTTAGAGTTGAGGTTCTTGCCTCAGGGGATCACTGAAGAAGCCAGATCAGGCCCAGGAGACTCTGGCCATAGGTGATTCAGTATAAGCAGCAAAAGCATAAAAAGACATGAGTGTTGAATTTCACCATGGCCACCAACCCCAGAGTGACCTGGGCCACAGCAACCCTTGAACTGCAAAATGGCCCTCTCTATTAATAGGGCCACAGTAGGACTCAGCTTGTAAATTCAGGTAGAATGAATGTGAGGACATTCCCCCAGTTGTGAAGTGCTGCACAAAGGGAGGTTCTGAACACTGAAGTGACAACCTCCTGCATGGGAATTTCTGGTATAATTTCATAATCCACCTATGATGTGTACAAAGAAATCTCCAGTCTAACTAAGATTAGTGTCACAATTCATGGAGGTAAGGATCTATGGAGGGTCGCTGTGTTAATTCCATGGACCTCACAACATTCCAGAGGGAGAGAGGACGTGAGTATAGTGGGAAAAACTGGGATCATAGGAGTGGGCCAGGTTTCAGTGTTGATCTATCCACCTTTAACCTGAATGACCTTGGACAAAAATTACCCATTTTAGCAGAGTTTTGGGGACTTAGATCTAACAGTGCTTTGTAATAAAAACAGATACAAGGAGGATGTTTTTGTGAAAATTAGTCAGAGAAGTTTATCTGTCTGAGGTCAAATAGCAAATTGGTGGTCAAATTTGCCCAGGATAGAATCTGTTCATCCATTGCTCTTTCTAGAAAAGGATTTCTAGTTCCTCAGATCCCCCCTGTAGTGCACACACCTGAGGAAATCAATCCCCTTACACAGAATGGAAATTGAGTCTTAGAAAGTTTGGTAATCAAAATACTAAATGTTTTGAGGTCTGAGGAGGCACGTTAATTGTACTTAATCCCATGAATGTAATACGTATTCCTGTCAAACCTTCAGATACACAATACACTCACAGGACCGCCGACTTCCCCATTTGGCATCACTGAAGAGTGTTGGTAGAGAAGTAGGGTCTTTGAAATTAACACATAACATCACAAGAAAAGACATTTGTTCTCATTATCTATTTTTTAGGTCTCCAGTGGTGGTTTGGCAGGGCTCATTAGGGCGAGTGACAGTGCCCTCGGCTGGCCTC
>SJYV01027390.1:331108-369979 GCA_006410875.1 Neotragus pygmaeus
TCTGGCTGTTTTTGCATTAAAAGGGTGAGGTTGAAGAGTTGGGACAGAGACTATGGCAAGGCTTAAAAAATGAACTATCTGGCTCTTTATAGGAAAGTTTGCCAACCCCTCCTAACTCAAACCTAGTCTATGATCAATAGGAAATGGACGCCCGAAGATGTTTAGTGACTTGATGAAGATCACAGAGTAGAAGCGAAGACAAGGGTGGAAGGAGCAGCTTTAGGTCGTGGCCCGACATCCCCTCCTCTACATCACGGTGCTTCTTTCCTCCTAACTTTTAAGTGTCATTCATACTAAACTTGAGTGAGTTTTACATGCCATGGACATTTCAAGGTGCTGAGAAAAAGTCAGTGAATAAGAACATCCTTATCATCGTGGGCATTCCCTTCTGACAGCAGAAACATGTTGAATTAGACAAATATATGTATCTATGTTCAGACAGCAGTTAGTGCTAGAGGCAGCATGAAGGGAGAGAGTGATGGAATAAGGGAGACATTGCAGATGTGAAGGACAGGGAAGGCCCCTGCAAGGAGGTGATGTGGGGGAGCAGAACTGGAATGATGAGGGCCATTAGATAACTCGGGGAAAGGACAGTAGTTGCAAGGGACCTGAGGGGGAAGTGAGCTTGGCTTCACTGAGGGACAGAAGGAGGACAAACGAGTGGCTAGAGCAGAGGAAGGGAGTGAGAGAGGCTAAGACAGCACATAGCCAGGTCATGTTGGAATGTGCAGAGCCGGCTGAGACATTTGGATTTTATTTTAGGCAAGATGGAAATATCTTGAAGAATTTTAGTCAGGCGAACAATACGATCTGATTACATTTTAAAAGGTCACTCTGGTGACTCTAGGGAGATCAAACCCAAGGCTGCAGAAGAAGAATCAGGCGGGTGAGGGAGAAAGTGATTTCAGTCTTCCAGGGAAGATGTTGGTGGCCCAAACTAGGACGATGAGAAATGATCAGCTTTGGGAGATATTTAGAATACTGAACTGATAGAAATTACTAATGGGTTGGAACTGGATATAAGGAAAACAGAGTATATTACAGGAAATACAATTTTGTTTTGTCCTCCAGGAGTAAGCAGATAAACGGTGATGCCAGTAGCTGACAAGGGTCTGGCTGTGGAATGGGGGAAAGGGGCAAGTACGTGTGGGAGGTGGTGAATCAAGAGCTCAATGTGGGGTATGTCAAGTTTGGGATGCCCATTACATAGTCAAGGAGTGCTGTTGAGTTGATGGATGTATATCTGAGCCCATAATTTGGGAAGATATCAGAGATCCAGACATGGCTTAGGGAATCAAGAGAGTCTGGATAGTTGCAGCAGTTATACAGAAGGAAGTGGAGAACACAGGGGTTCAAATAAACACTACTGATTTAAGAATCTCTCTCAACAATAGAATAGTCAGCAGCTTATCATTAACCAGCTAATTTTCAAGTTGATTTACAACAGAGGTCATATGATATGACAAAAATCTTTCTTAAAGGAGGCTTCAAATAAAACTGTTTACATCTAGAGGTGAAGTGGCTTTACCTGTTCTGGATGAGATAGTAAGCATAAGGCAAACCATCACAGAAAGATGTTTTTCATGAAACGAGAGTATTTCTTGACAAAAAATGGTTCTCAGGTCCAGGAAACTAGAAGCAACATAGGGAGGGATATAGCTCCCCCTACTCTGCCACAAACTCACCAGTGATCTTTGGGCAAATTAACGTTCCTCACTAGCCCTCTGTGTCACCAGGTGGAATTGACAGTGTTAAGCCAGGGAGTTCCTAAGACTGATTCTGGTCCTCAGGCTCCACAATGCAACTCAACACTCCCTCATGGCAGAGCTGCCCCACCCAGAAAACAGCCTTTTTCTGAAGGAAGGCAAAACTGATCTGGGATAACAAGACCTGGGTGTCAAAATGACTAAATAAAACCAGCAAATAAATGCAAATGTAGGAGACAATCTGACTACTGATGCATGGAATAAAGGCAAAATAAGGTAATAGACACTGATCAAGACCTTACTTCCTTCCGAGGGGGAACAAAATACACGGAGGGCGAAGCAGGGGATTTTGTGGCCTGGAGTGTCATTCACTGGTTCCATGGCCAGAAATCAGTCAGGCGGCTTCAACCTGACCACAAAGGGTGGGCAAATTTCATCTTCCTCTGGACCCAACAATCAAAGGAAAGAAAAAAAAAAAAGTGCTTTGATGAGTATTTAATGTCTCCTTCAAGAACATGCACATAGATTTTCTAATTAGCACTCGTCTCTCCATTCATAAGTTAACAAATCATCTTTATGCCAATAATGAATTGTACTAAACATTTATTCTGGGCTAGGAACTGTGCTAAACAGTTGACATACTTTATTCAGCTGAATCCTCAGAGCAATCTTGTGAAGTGAATTTCATTATTACCCTGGTCTCCACTTTCCAGATGAGCAAGCAGACACACAGAGTGGTCAGGTAACTTGCTTAGGATTGCAAAGCTAAGTAGTGGTCAGACTCAGGATATGAATCTCGTTTCACCCCAAGACAGGGGTTAAGAGCTGCTAGCTGCCATATGATGGATAATGAGAGTGCTTGGAAAGCTGGAGCCTCTTGAATTGTCAACTTCTACGAATCCAGAAGAGATTGAGGCCCTCAAGCTGTAGTTGGTAGATCTGCCTCCTAGGGGTGGCTGAGGAGATGGTGGAGGAAGGCTGGGAAGTGAGTCCTGGCTGAGGACACAGGAGACCACGGAGCTCTTGATGGCCACAATCCTGGCCTTCCAGCCACATCCCAGGCTCTAGTCTATGTATTCTCTTGGCTCTGGGTCCTGAGGCCATGCCTCCCACCCTATTAGTTAAAACAGGAAGCCGGTAACAGGAGAAATGAACTTAACCCTGGAGTGGCGAGGCAAACCGCCCCAGTCTAGGTCTAAGTCAGCTAGTGGAATTGCTGGTTCCCCAGGTTCAGTACTGAAACACTCCCTGAGACGGAGATCTTCAATCATAGCCTGTGGCACTTTGGGGTCATCAAGGGCAGGCACCCTACACCTCTGGCCTGCTGTACCTCACTCAGCTCAAGAAAGGAGAGATTCCTATTGTCATTTTGCTTTAGAGTTGAGGTTCTTGCCTCAGGGGATCACTGAAGAAGCCAGATCAGGCCCAGGAGACTCTGGCCATAGGTGATTCAGTATAAGCAGCAAAAGCAACAAAAGACATGAGTGTTGAATTTCACCATGGCCACCAACCCCAGAGTGACCTGGGCCACAGCAACCCTTGAACTGCAAAATGGCCCTCTCTATTAATAGGGCCACAGTAGGACTCAGCTTGTAAATTCAGGTAGAATGAATGTGAGGACATTCCCCCAGTTGTGAAGTGCTGCACAAAGGGAGGTTCTGAACACTGAAGTGACAACCTCCTGCATGGGAATTTCTGGTATAATTTCATAATCCACCTATGATGTGTACAAAGAAATCTCCAGTCTAACTAAGATTAGTGTCACAATTCATGGAGGTAAGGATCTATGGAGGGTCGCTGTGTTAATTCCATGGACCTCACAACATTCCAGAGGGAGAGAGGACGTGAGTATAGTGGGAAAAACTGGGATCATAGGAGTGGGCCAGGTTTCAGTGTTGATCTATCCACTTTTAACCTGAATGACTTTGGACAAAAATTAACCATTTTAGCAGAGTTGTGGGGACTTAGATCTAACAGTGCTTTGTAATAAAAACAGATACAAGGAGGATGTTTTTGTGAAAATTAGTCAGAGAAGTTTATCTGTCTGAGGTCAAATAGCAAATTGGTGGTCAAATTTGCCCAGGATAGAATCTGTTCATCCATTGCTCTTTCTAGAAAAGGATTTCTAGTTCCTCAGATCCCCCCTTGTAGTGCACACACCTGAGGAAATCAATCCCCTTACACAGAATGGAAATTGAGTCTTAGAAAGTTTGGTAATCAAAATACTAAATGTTTTGAGGTCTGAGGAGGCACGTTAATTGTACTTAATCCCATGAATGTAATACGTATTCCTGTCAAACCTTCAGATACACAATACACTCACAGGACCGCCGACTTCCCCATTTGGCATCACTGAAGAGTGTTGGTAGAGAAGTAGGGTCTTTGAAATTAACACATAACATCACAAGAAAAGACATTTGTTCTCATTATCTATTTTTTAGGTCTCCAGTGGTGGTTTGGCAGGGCTCATTAGGGCGAGTGACAGTGCCCTCGGCTGGCCTCCAGCGACCCTCTTGTCAGCTTTTGCATTGTTTCCCCTTGGCATTTATAAGGTAAAGGTGACCTGGCTTCTAATGAATTCTTGGTCATACATAATTGCCCATTTAGTGTGTAGCATTTTTAGCGTGTAGCCAATTTAGAAATCTTAAGATCATAAAATATGGCTGTTAAATTCTTTGACTCCAGCGGGTTGAAAAAAGGTGTTTTATAAATTCCATCTGCCTAAGTTTTGCAGGCTGAGGACTTGGGAATTAGGTTGTATCAGGCTCCGCTATCATTCTTTGTTTTTGTTTCTTAAAGGGGGAATGACGGACAGCGTCATCTGTGTGTCACCAGACGCCTGGAAGGGAAAGGACCTCCTTGAAATCCCTCACGAGCTGTACCACCCCTGCTCTTTTCCTTCTCTGCACCTGCAGTCCTCACAGGTGCCGCAGCTAGGTGCTGCCCACCGGGCTGTCCCCAGGCTCTCCGACAGCCACAGCAGAGGGGAGCGAGACCACCGGGAATGTGAGATCAAACCCAAGCCAAGGCCAGCCAATCTGCGCCACGCCGTGGCCACCATTGTCATAACAGGGGTGGTGTGCGGGATCGTGTGTCTCATGATGCTGGCGGCCGCCATCTATGGCTGCACCTATGCAGCTATCACAGCCCAGTACCATGCGGGACGCTTGGCTCAAACCAATGAGCCCACGAAGACAGAAGGAAAAGAGCTGTTTGACAGCTCACTGGCCTGAGAACTTTCATCTCAAATAGGAATAATCATTTTAAACCAGAAAACAGTTTCTGAGTAGGGCTGATGGGTCACTGTTACTGCCTCATTTTCTTTTACAAAAGGAAAAAAAAGATGTGTCTGTAAAAAAAAAAATATATATATATATATATGCATATACATATATATTTAGACTTCCCTTGTGGCTCAGCTGGTAAAGAATCTGCCTGAAATGTGGGAGATCTGGGTTTGAGCCCTGGGTTGGTAAGATCCCCTGGAGAAGGGAAAGGCTACCCACTCCAGTATTCTGGCCTAGAGAATTTCATGGACTATATAATCCTTGGGGTTGCAAAGAGTCGGACACAACTGAGCAACTTTCACTTTCACTTTGTGTCTCAGCCAATAAGGAGTCTGCCTGCAACGCAGGAGACTCGGGTTTGATCTCTGGGTTGGGAAGATACCCTGGAAAAGGAAATGGCAACCCACTCCAGTATTCTTGCCTGGAAAATCTCCATGGTCAGAGGATCCTGGCAGGCTACAGTTAGTTCATGGGGTCACATATATATGTATGCATATATATATTTACAGAAAGAAATTTATGTTGAGATTTCCATAGTTGAAATAGATATGATAACTTGTGCTCTGTGCCTGAGAAGTTATGACAATTATTCTATGTGGGAAAGGCTGTCCATGGAGAAAGGGAAGGTACCTTTCTTTCAAGGTACTTTTCCCTGCAGTAAGTTGCTTTAACAAAGCAGCTGAAATATAAACACGCACAGCAGTCAGCATGCCCGGGAGCTTTATGGTCCATTGGAAAACTGCCCAATTCTGAGTGCCTGGGAAGAAGCTGGTGATCTTACCCAAGGGGCACTGAATGCTTCTATAATCCAAGTTCATGCTAGACCAGTGATACTTTTAGATGTTAGGTATGTTACACATTCAGCGGGAGTGTCTGTTGGTTGGGAATTTTTGTAGCTTGCCACAAGAGTCAGATTCTATTTAATTTTCTAAATCAGAAAACCATTTGGGGCTCTCTAGGCCACAGAAGAAGAAGAGGGCTCCACGAGTGGATAATATGACTCAGGAGCAAGGTCTGGGGAAGTTTTCTGATGCAAGAGGAAATAACAAATAAACAAACACAAGAAGGACGGGGTGGCGGAATTCAGGGCACGTATCACCGAAAGGCCATATCCACTAGGCGATTGGAACCTTCCTTTTATAACTCTCACAGCAGGAATGAATTTAGGGTGGGCTGAGAGCGAGATAATGGCTTATGTGTATCTGTGTCTACGTACAGAGTGCACAGAGTGCATAGGCTTGTTCAACCACACCCACACATAAACACAGAGCAATCAGTTTACCCACTAATGAAATGCAGCCGCAGCAGGGTGGAAGCCAGCTGCTGCTGACCACCACCCAGATTGTCTACTCAACACTCTGGGAGAGGAAGTCTGAAGAGAGTGGGAATTATCAAGAGACTTGAGATATGTGGCAGCAGCCATCCCGAACATTATTTAGGCCAGAGTTTAAAAAAATCAGGTGTGGCTTGCTTAACTCCACAGACACGGTCCTGAAGAGTTGCATGCAAAAGAAATTTTTGCAAATTGAATCATCATTTTAATGCAGTAGGGGAGCTCGCTATTTAAAGGAACCTTTCATGGAATCTTTCTGTAATGGAAATAATTGACTCCAGATTTATGTATTTTATAAATTTGCATTTTCTCAGGCTAGGATTTCTTAAAGTAGATTCGACCTGTTCTTTCTCTCATGATGCCCCATCTCATATTTAGAGTCACCTGTTAGTATTAAAATCATTACACAGAGGAGTTAAGGACTCAGCAAAAGAAGAGAACAGGGTGAGTTGTCCCTCCAGAGGCCTTGACAGACATCACTAATCAATCCCAGCATTCCTCCCCCCTGAGCCCTGATGCACCACAGATGCCTTCTTAACACAGCACTGTAGGCAACCAGAACTAATCAACTGGAGTTGGTTCAAAGGATAAAGCATATTTGCCATTCAGGGCACTGGCTCTGCATTCACTTCTTCAGGGCATGTAACAGTGTCTTGGATCTTAAATCAGTAGTCCATTCCCTCACCTGGTACATGAATGGGAGGTCCATACAGGCTGGAATATTGTTTCTCTAGCTGATGTAGCCAAAGCCTTGCCCAGCAGTGTAAAGAAATAAGGGGAAAGACAGGTGGACCTACCCTGGCCTACGCTGCAGGACTCACACATCCCAGAGAACATCTATACCTCCTCACAGTGCTTCCACCACTGTGCCCCACCCGCAAGTTAAAGATGAGCCAATTCGCTGGAACAGCAATTTTGCTAAATGATTCTTCTGGGGGGAAACATTTACATTTGATGCTAATTTTTCTTCTGAATATTAAAATATATCTGGATATGTTAAAGAGTAGACTGAAAAATTACCATGGATTTTAAGATCAAAAAGAGATCTCAGGAAAAGCTGGCTTCTGGGATCAGCTCCATCCCAAGCCTGGCGCCCCCTTTCTGCTCTCTCCATGCACTACTTCAGTGGTGAGAGCAAGCATCCTGTCTAAGGATGGAGGGATTACTTTCCAGGTAGAAAAAAAATCTTCCTTTCCCTGGACCATGAGTCCTTGGCCAGGAAAGCAATATGAGAAAGGAAATCGAGATCTTTTTATACATTGCCCTCATTTCACCAAATGTTTCGAGAGTTTGTGCTACGTACCATGCATGGTGAGAGGTGTTCTCATGAACATTCATGTAATCTTGGCAACCAACCTGTGAGATACTTGAACAGACATTACATAACCTGGAAACTACTGAGACCAACATCGCGTGCCTCTTTCACTGCTGTGAATTTTTTTTTAATTTATTGATTTATTTGTTTTCACTGCTGTGATTTAAGACATCCAGTGCACTACGTTCTGCCGGAGGTCTGGTGACTGTGCAGGCCCATCCCCCTGTCCACCGTGATCACATGTCAGAGCTTCCAATCCACCGCAGAAAACCCCGAATGTGGCTAGAATCCTCACTCCTTGACACCCATGTCCTATGAGATTTCTAGGCACAGATGATAACTTGGGCAAATAGATTCCTGCTTTACGAGATATCTTTAAGGAAAAGTATTAAAACGATACCTTCTTATATTCAGATGTCTATCTTTTGCCTACAGTCACCACAAAGAGAGGTTGGCAATGAAAATAATTACTTACCCTAAAATGTCAACAAGTCTCTCAGCACAGAAAAATATAAATCAAATTGTTTAGATTAACAAATGCAGAGTTATCATTCGTTAATAGGAGAAATGAAATGTTTTCTCTGTAAAAAACTTGCAGATGAAAGACTCAATTTGCAGGGTATTCTGTGAGAACCGCAAATTATCTTTCACAAGCACTACAGCTCATGAGGGGTAATTTGCAAACGTCTCATAGATTATTTTCAGCTGTTTATTGCTGCTGTCATATTTATAGATTCTCCTATAAAATGCCCTTCCATCATAGAGCCTTACTGAAGGAATGCTGTGAATAAATATCACGTTTATTGTTGATTGCTCTGAGAAAATTTTGTAAAATATAGTTTCTTCATTATATTTAGTGGAACAGCATCACTATTTTTGCTTTGCCAGAGGTCACAAACTCACAATAGCAGAACCCAAAACTGTGAGGCATATAATGAGGGTGTAAAGGAATCTCTGCCACAGAGATTGTGGATAAAGAAGCCCTAGTGTCAAATCTATACCTGGAAAGCTTTTAAAATTAAGGCGAATACCCCTGACCTTGCAGGAACGATCTTGTGCTTCAGATGATAAAACGGCCATGAACAACAGTGGATGTTTCATTTTTTTCTTACAAAAATGGAAGACTTAAAAATGAATCATAGGATTTTCTCCAGAAGGCTCTGAAATCTCATTATTCAAGTTAACCAAGCTACTCCAGAAATTAGACACTCTTATCTTAGATCCAAAATATAAAAGGAAGCAGATCAATTTCTAAAATAATCTATCTGTAGCATCGATTATATATCATAATTATACGATTAATTGTTAGAAATCTGTAACTTTCTATTCCAGATCAGGAAATAACTATTTTCACTCGGGTCAAACCCACCAGAGTATACAATGCCAAATGCTATTAGACAAAAACCTACCAGGAAGTGACATTCCAACCCCACATGATGTTAGTGGGTGTGGCTTATACACAACTTCAGGGAAATACCATGTTTTCCCTTATGATGCAAATTATTTATTTATTTATGCTCAAATTTAAATAAGGTCTCAAAGAAACCTCCCTCCCATTGGGAGAGGCAGCTTTGCAATCCCTCACTTTCCTTTCAGATTCTTGACTGGAATATACACATCTACTTTTCACTCGAATGACACTGAATATTCATTTGGATGGATAGGATGTTACCCAGTTTCAAAGGCTTACCAAGAAGAGAAGAAAAAGAACCAGAGGACCGGGAATTGGGAAGGTCCTTTGAGAGCAGTTAGTCTAGGTGTGGCAAATTTCAGACTAGCTGTGACCAGCTTCCCTACCTGCTTCAGACATTACTAACAGATTTCTGCAAACTTATCTATTGACCCGAGTCAAAGCCTCAGAATCCTTTAAAATCTCTTTTCTAAGTACCTACTCCTGATCAACTGAAGTTGACTTATGTTTCATATTCTTATTTTTACAAACAGAAAATAGAATAATGGAAAATAAAAGAAAATTTTCCAAAGTCACACAGAAAATTAATTGCAGATCTGATAAATGCAGTTACAGGAGCAAAGGGTTAGCGTGTATAATATAACCCAACCTCTGCCATTATTCACCCATTCTGGTGAACCATGTTGCAAGAGCTACAGTGTTGTTATATTACTTGGATAAGAGCAATAATAGCACCACCATCAACTTTTATTAAGCACCAGGTTGTGTACCAGTTGTTTTTAGTGTAATATTTTCATTTTTCTCTATGTCTCAAATTAAGCAAAACATAAAAGCATTTTACTGCCATATGACAGATGAAGATAATTTATTGGGTTTGGGTAATTTGTTTAAGGTCATGTCATTAATGATCAGTGAAGAAGGAATCTGAATGAAGGATGCATGGGTTTCCTTGGGTTTCTTCTCATGCTTCTATTTACTTTTGATTATATTCAGTATTATCCATAATAAATACTTTTTAAAAAATGACTTCTAACTTTTTGGACTGAATAACCAGATAACTACAATAATTAAGCTTGGAGTCAATTGCGTTTAATGGGCTTTTGGGAATGAGATGTTTTTGATGGGAGAGGCAGAGACACTAATCAGACAAGGGAGAGTCAAGGGAAAGAGATCTGGCTTAGGAACCACCACCTCATGAATGGTGTTAAAAGCCTTGAGAGTGGACAGGAGCCCTGGGGCCCTCCAACATGCATAATCAAGAGATGAACAAAATCGGCAAAGGAGACCTAGAGGGTGGGCAGTGAGGTAGGCAAAGAACCAAATAAAGAGGTTTTCAAGGAGAATGTGGTCAACATGGTCAAGTGCTGCTGATAGACCAAGAAAAAAGAACATCTGAAGTTCAATTTTGGATTTGGTAATGTGGGAGCTGTATATAATCTTGATGAGAAATGATTCACTATGGATGAAACCTGGTTAGAGTGGGTTCCAGAAAGCATGACAGAGAGAAAGAGAAAAGAGCACAGAAAAATAAGAAATAACACAAAATAACATAATAACAGAAATAGGTTTGGCTTAAAAGAACCTTACTATATCAGCAAAAACATGGAAATTGGTCGAAGAAGGCTAGTGAAGCATAAGCATATAAAATGCCCACACTCTGTGTTTTCATTCTGAGCTTCCTTTTTATGTTTTAAGACAATTGTACGCTCTAGGCTGCCTGAGCCCGGTCACATGTAATTTGGCCTTGAAGTAGGAATGACATTCAGACACTGAGCTTGACCTCATGCAGATCTTCTCACCCAGAATAGAATGTGGGAGTTCTTGGTGAGTGCAAACTGTGGGAGGCCATGGGAATAAAGAGCCTTTGATCAGCACTGTCTCTTTGCCACCACAGACTGGCAAAAGCATTTCCCATGTGCAGGAGTCCACGGACTGACTGTTGAAGCGGTTATGCTGGAGCCTCCAATCATGACCTCTCTTCCCAGAAAGGGGAAATGCATGTCAGTTCATTTATCCTCTTTAGCCCTCCACTTAGCCTGCGTCATATATATACTAGTTTTAACCAAGATCAAAATCCCATTAAGGTCACTAGGAGATTTGCCTGGATAAAGGCAGCTAAATAAATCCCCAAATCTCTCATGAGTCCTGTTGGGTGGGGGGAAATCCCAGAAACTGTTTTCCACCAAAGCATGTGAGGGCATTTCCAATGTTCTACCAGGCATTATATTGATTACACTGTTCAGAGGTTTATAAACTAAAGTGAAGATTAAGCAAATCACTGTCTTGACTGACAGTGATAGCATATATTTTTAGAAAGCCCAGGACCTTTGATTGGGATATCTCTATAACCACATATACAAAAATACTAGGCACAATGATGGATACCTTCTGATACAGGAAGTTCTGTCTTCAACGTCTACTTACACACTTTTGATTTAAATATTTTCTTCATTTTTATAAGATAAAAATATGGCAAAATAAGTGAGTGAACAAATTAGCATTTTTGGTAATTTTTTTAAACAGATCGTGACATATTTTTATCTAAAGCAGGAGTTGGCAAACGGTTTCTCTAAAGAGTCAGACAGTAAACATTTTTGGCTTTTTAGTCCATATGGTCTCTACTCAACTCCTCAGCTCTGCCATTTGTGCAAGAAGTTGTCCACAGAAAATACAGACAGGGGTGTATTTCAATAAAGTATTATTTATAAAAATAAGTGGCAGGTATCTGACAAGGTACTTGCATCCAGTATATATAAAGAACTTACTTCTCAACAGTAAAAAGATAAATAACCTAATTTAAATACAGGCAAAAGATATGAGCAGACATTTCCCCAGTGAAGATATGCAAGGAGCTGGCATGTACATGAGAAGATGCTCGGTGTAGTTAGTTATTAGGGAAATGCAAATCACTTCATTCCCACTAGGATGGCTAAATTAAAAAAGACAGAAATAGTAAGCATTCATAAGTATGAGGAAAAACTGGAAGCCACATACAATACTGGTGGGATTGTAAAAAGCTGCTGCCGCTTTGGAAAACAGCTTGTCAGTTCTTCAAAATATCAAATCTAGAATTACCTTATGACCCGACAATTCTATTCTGCTTTCAACCCAGGAGAAACTATAACATGTATCTGAACAAAAATGTGTACATAAATGTCCATATCAACATTGGTAATAATAGTTGAAAAGTAAGAACCATCCAGAAGTATCCATGAACTGATAAATGGATAAACGTTATACATACACACAATGGGGTATCATTTGACAGTTTAAAATGCTAAGGTATTGATCCTTGCTACAAGATGAACCTTGAAAACATCAAGTTCAGTGAAATACGTGAATCACAAAAGGCCATATGTTGTATGATTCCATTTATCTGCAATGTCCAGAGTAAGCAAATCCATAGAGACAGAAAGGAGATTAGTGGGTTTCCTCGGGCTGGAGTAGGGAGTGGGATATAAAGAATGAGGAGGGCATGTGGGGATGGGGTTTTCTTTGGGAGAATATAAAATTGTTCTAAAGTTAGACTGTTGTACAACCTAAAAAATACCAAAACCCAATAAACTGTAGACTTGAAATGGTGAACTTTATAGTAAATGAAATATACCTCAATAAAACTCTTAAAAAAAAAAAGGTAGCATCCTAAATTTCGTTCTATGGNAGTGACATTCCAACCCCACATGATGTTAGTGGGTGTGGCTTATACACAACTTCAGGGAAATACCATGTTTTCCCTTATGATGCAAATTATTTATTTATTTATGCTCAAATTTAAATAAGGTCTCAAAGAAACCTCCCTCCCATTGGGAGAGGCAGCTTTGCAATCCCTCACTTTCCTTTCAGATTCTTGACTGGAATATACACATCTACTTTTCACTCGAATGACACTGAATATTCATTTGGATGGATAGGATGTTACCCAGTTTCAAAGGCTTACCAAGAAGAGAAGAAAAAGAACCAGAGGACCGGGAATTGGGAAGGTCCTTTGAGAGCAGTTAGTCTAGGTGTGGCAAATTTCAGACTAGCTGTGACCAGCTTCCCTACCTGCTTCAGACATTACTAACAGATTTCTGCAAACTTATCTATTGACCCGAGTCAAAGCCTCAGAATCCTTTAAAATCTCTTTTCTAAGTACCTACTCCTGATCAACTGAAGTTGACTTATGTTTCATATTCTTATTTTTACAAACAGAAAATAGAATAATGGAAAATAAAAGAAAATTTTCCAAAGTCACACAGAAAATTAATTGCAGATCTGATAAATGCAGTTACAGGAGCAAAGGGTTAGCGTGTATAATATAACCCAACCTCTGCCATTATTCACCCATTCTGGTGAACCATGTTGCAAGAGCTACAGTGTTGTTATATTACTTGGATAAGAGCAATAATAGCACCACCATCAACTTTTATTAAGCACCAGGTTGTGTACCAGTTGTTTTTAGTGTAATATTTTCATTTTTCTCTATGTCTCAAATTAAGCAAAACATAAAAGCATTTTACTGCCATATGACAGATGAAGATAATTTATTGGGTTTGGGTAATTTGTTTAAGGTCATGTCATTAATGATCAGTGAAGAAGGAATCTGAATG
This sequence comes from Neotragus pygmaeus, assembly GCA_006410875.1. Lineage (NCBI taxonomy): Eukaryota > Metazoa > Chordata > Mammalia > Artiodactyla > Bovidae > Neotragus > Neotragus pygmaeus. The sequence goes on from SJYV01027390.1 coordinate 344,750, forward strand.
AAGGATGCATGGGTTTCCTTGGGTTTCTTCTCATGCTTCTATTTACTTTTGATTATATTCAGTATTATCCATAATAAATACTTTTTAAAAAATGACTTCTAACTTTTTGGACTGAATAACCAGATAACTACAATAATTAAGCTTGGAGTCAATTGCGTTTAATGGGCTTTTGGGAATGAGATGTTTTTGATGGGAGAGGCAGAGACACTAATCAGACAAGGGAGAGTCAAGGGAAAGAGGTCTGGCTTAGGAACCACCACCTCATGAATGGTGTTAAAAGCCTTGAGAGTGGACAGGAGCCCTGGGGCCCTCCAACATGCATAATCAAGAGATGAACAAAATCGGCAAAGGAGACCTAGAGGGTGGGCAGTGAGGTAGGCAAAGAACCAAATAAAGAGGTTTTCAAGGAGAATGTGGTCAACATGGTCAAGTGCTGCTGATAGACCAAGAAAAAAGAACATCTGAAGTTCAATTTTGGATTTGGTAATGTGGGAGCTGTATATAATCTTGATGAGAAATGATTCACTATGGATGAAACCTGGTTAGAGTGGGTTCCAGAAAGCATGACAGAGAGAAAGAGAAAAGAGCACAGAAAAATAAGAAATAACACAAAATAACATAATAACAGAAATAGGTTTGGCTTAAAAGAACCTTACTATATCAGCAAAAACATGGAAATTGGTCGAAGAAGGCTAGTGAAGCATAAGCATATAAAATGCCCACACTCTGTGTTTTCATTCTGAGCTTCCTTTTTATGTTTTAAGACAATTGTACGCTCTAGGCTGCCTGAGCCCGGTCACATGTAATTTGGCCTTGAAGTAGGAATGACATTCAGACACTGAGCTTGACCTCATGCAGATCTTCTCACCCAGAATAGAATGTGGGAGTTCTTGGTGAGTGCAAACTGTGGGAGGCCATGGGAATAAAGAGCCTTTGATCAGCACTGTCTCTTTGCCACCACAGACTGGCAAAAGCATTTCCCATGTGCAGGAGTCCACGGACTGACTGTTGAAGCGGTTATGCTGGAGCCTCCAATCATGACCTCTCTTCCCAGAAAGGGGAAATGCATGTCAGTTCATTTATCCTCTTTAGCCCTCCACTTAGCCTGCGTCATATATATACTAGTTTTAACCAAGATCAAAATCCCATTAAGGTCACTAGGAGATTTGCCTGGATAAAGGCAGCTAAATAAATCCCCAAATCTCTCATGAGTCCTGTTGGGTGGGGGGAAATCCCAGAAACTGTTTTCCACCAAAGCATGTGAGGGCATTTCCAATGTTCTACCAGGCATTATATTGATTACACTGTTCAGAGGTTTATAAACTAAAGTGAAGATTAAGCAAATCACTGTCTTGACTGACAGTGATAGCATATATTTTTAGAAAGCCCAGGACCTTTGATTGGGATATCTCTATAACCACATATACAAAAATACTAGGCACAATGATGGATACCTTCTGATACAGGAAGTTCTGTCTTCAACGTCTACTTACACACTTTTGATTTAAATATTTTCTTCATTTTTATAAGATAAAAATATGGCAAAATAAGTGAGTGAACAAATTAGCATTTTTGGTAATTTTTTTAAACAGATCGTGACATATTTTTATCTAAAGCAGGAGTTGGCAAACGGTTTCTCTAAAGAGTCAGACAGTAAATATTTTTGGCTTTTTAGTCCATATGGTCTCTACTCAACTCCTCAGCTCTGCCATTTGTGCAAGAAGTTGTCCACAGAAAATACAGACAGGGGTGTATTTCAATAAAGTATTATTTATAAAAATAAGTGGCAGGTATCTGACAAGGTACTTGCATCCAGTATATATAAAGAACTTACTTCTCAACAGTAAAAAGATAAATAACCTAATTTAAATACAGGCAAAAGATATGAGCAGACATTTCCCCAGTGAAGATATGCAAGGAGCTGGCATGTACATGAGAAGATGCTCGGTGTAGTTAGTTATTAGGGAAATGCAAATCACTTCATTCCCACTAGGATGGCTAAATTAAAAAAGACAGAAATAGTAAGCATTCATAAGTATGAGGAAAAACTGGAAGCCACATACAATACTGGTGGGATTGTAAAAAGCTGCTGCTGCTTTGGAAAACAGCTTGTCAGTTCTTCAAAATATCAAATCTAGAATTACCTTATGACCCGACAATTCTATTCTGCTTTCAACCCAGGAGAAACTATAACATGTATCTGAACAAAAATGTGTACATAAATGTCCATATCAACATTGGTAATAATAGTTGAAAAGTAAGAACCATCCAGAAGTATCCATGAACTGATAAATGGATAAACGTTATACATACACACAATGGGGTATCATTTGACAGTTTAAAATGCTAAGGTATTGATCCTTGCTACAAGATGAACCTTGAAAACATCAAGTTCAGTGAAAGACGTGAATCACAAAAGGCCATATGTTGTATGATTCCATTTATCCGCAATGTCCAGAGTAAGCAAATCCATAGAGACAGAAAGGAGATTAGTGGGTTTCCTCGGGCTGGAGTAGGGAGTGGGATATAAAGAATGAGGAGGGCATGTGGGGATGGGGTTTTCTTTGGGAGAATATAAAATTGTTCTAAAGTTAGACTGTTGTACAACCTAAAAAATACCAAAACCCAATAAACTGTAGACTTGAAATGGTGAACTTTATAGTAAATGAAATATACCTCAATAAAACTCTTAAAAAAAAAAAAGGTAGCATCCTAAATTTCGTTCTATGGATTACAGTATATCAGTCTCTGTTCTGAGGAATAGGTACAAGAAAGTGAGACTTTCAAAATGTTACTGTGAAACATTTAAAGATACTATAATGATATCCCCTGTGCAAGTTTTCACAGGGAACAGCACATGACAAAAAGCACTGGCTAATGAGCGTGGTTGGTGTAACATATGTCATTCTTAACAACAGCAGTGATAATTTACCAGCTAACCATTATTGAGCACTCAGCTATAAGTATTCACCAAGCACTTTCTTTATACAAATTATTCCTTCTCAAAAGGAACTAGAGGGGTCCCCCCAAAGCTAGGCTGAATCTGGGTGCAAGAAACAGCCCATTATTGGTTAATTCTTTTCCTTTTCTATGATGATGAAACAAATCTCTATATTTAAAAACTAGGCTGCTATAAATCCAACCAAAGCACCAATCAACCTCGTTTTACAAATGTGAAAATTCAATCCCAGAGCAAGAAGGGGGAAATGGCCCTGTGCTCACTGCTAAATCCTTGGCTTACACTGGCTTTAATGTTCAAATCCCACCATGACCTTGGAAAGCGGAGTCCTGCCAAAACAGAACTCAAAAACTGGGTATTAGGACCCATAACTCCAAAATTCTGCTGCTGATTTTGGGGTGGAGAGTGTGTTGGGGCTTTTGGTAAGGTTTATAAAAGGAGTGGCTCGTGGGAGTGAGTGTCCTGGAGAGTGAGCACAGATTCAGTTTCTCAAAACTCTGGGCTATTTTTTACTCCTGGAGCAATGATCCTCAGTGTGCCTGTCACTGTCTACTGCGGTATGCAGAGCAGCTGCTCTGTGTGGCCTACTCTAACTCAGATTCTCTTGCAGACTTGAAATAAAGCATAGTTGGTAGCTACATCACTAATCCATTTCTCTGAAGTTTGTTACCGTCATTCCTACCAGCTTAGAGCCCCTTTTGCCCCTGTAGTGCATTTGTAAGTCAAGTTTTAAAAAAAATTAATGCCAAATATATAAAAAGCCCCATCTCATAGCTGCCATTTAGACTACAGCTTGCCTTGGGTTCCTCATTTCGACCTGGAGCATCTGCCATTCAGTCATGCTTTTAGATCGTAGTAAATACCACCCAAACCTGAGAGACTCATTTGTGTCTCAGAGAAACCATCGAGACACAACATGTGTGAGGGATCTCACTCAAGATTCCTGGAGAAGTTTGTTCCCTCTGCTGGAACGTTCTTCCCACAGACCTCTGCATAATGGCTGTATCTCATCATTCCAATCTCTGATCAGGTCACCTCCTCAGGGAGGCCTTCTCTGAGTCCCCATCCGCCCCCAGTCTGGAGAGGCACCGCCTCTGCCACATATAAGTATGGACACGAGCATTCTTCCCTGCCTTTGGTACTCCCAACCACACTTCATTTCTCACAGAGCATCAGCTGCGACCGGAAGTTCCCTCTCCCCCTCCTCCCTCCCGCCCTTNAGAAATGAGGCATTTATAATTCCCCTCAAGAGGCCCCAAACTCACCTGCCATCCTCATCTCTCTAAGTCAACTCCGATTTGTCACATGGCAGGGAGAGTGTGTCTCCTCCAAACTTTGTCTATTTTACCTATGACTGTGAAAGTGTAAGGCGCCCTTCTTCCTTTCTTCCTCTGGCTCCTGCAGCGCCTGTCTGCTGTCTGCACCTCCCCCACAAGCGCAGGCTCTCCCCCACTGGCAGCAGCTGGGTCGGAGTGATTCTTCACCAGCATCTGCCACCCCAGCCTCAGGGCAGCAGAGCCAACAGGGCCCTCTCACCGCATCAAACATCCGCCCCCAACTCGCTCCACAATGCCCTCCGGGTGCTTGTTCTCAGTTGTATCCCCGGCAACAGGAAAATGGTAGCTGCTAGATATATATACTCATTGAATGATTTAATTTAAAAAAAAATGAAGATATGAAATAAGAGCTTTCTGTAAATAAGCCTACATGGGAAAACACTGAATTTGAAAGCAACAAGAGTTGAAGTTTGCCTGTCAGTGTAACCCAGCATTTCTCCACCTCACCTCTGCTGACATTTTGGACCAGATGATCCTGTGTTGTCGTGGGCTGTCCCGTGGGATGTCGGACAGTCTGGAGCATCCTTGATCTCTACCCGCTGGATGTCAGCAGGACCCCTCCTAACCAGTCACGGCAATCAAAAATATGTCCAGATGTTGTCTAATGTCTCCTGAGGGTCAAAACTGTCCCTGGTTGAGAACAACTAGCGTGATCAGTAAATATTAACTTCTGCTATAATAAAACATTCTCTTTGCTCACCTACAAACTAGACGTTTATCCATGGAGACTTGACACATAATTTCTAAATACTAGTTAACTCATATATACCACATATATGAAATCCTACCAAAGAAATGTTGATGAGCTGAATATTTGCCTATAACATTTTGGCACCATTATTTACCCAACTGTAAGGAAAGCTGTATATTAAATAGTACACTCAGTTTAAATAACACGTACCTGACAACAGCTAATGGTCAATGATGTTCAGCAACCTCTTTCTTAATCAATTGGTTAAAATGAGATCTTTTGTCCTAACATCAAGCATCCCCCTTCATTACAAGGCCCAGAGTTATGCAAATGAGACCATTTAACCTACATTTTCCAATTTTCCCCATGAACGGATCTAACATGCTCTGTGTTCCTTGCAAAGGAAGAGACTGTGAAATCAGTCTCCCCAAATTTACTAGAAATCCTTTAATTTTACACTTAAGACAGGTAATTTTAGGTATGCAGATCATTCATATCTCGATAAACCTGTTAAAATATTCATTCCTGTAACCAATGCCTTTCTTTCTGTTGCTGAATACATTAGCTACCCTAAGCATCAGGTTAGATGCTTGGACCTCGAAAAAACATCTGCTAATGCAGAGACAACTACTGTGCTAACAACAGTTGCCATCAAAATGGGACACTAAACTGTTTCTACTCCTTAAAATATTCATATTGGCCTGCATCACTTCACTATGGATAGGAATTTTAGCTGCTGAGTGCCTCTCAGAGTTTTGGTCAAGTTCTGTGTTCCTACTGTTTGGTCAGTAAACTTTGCAAGCATGTGTGCCTATAAGTGTTAGTCAGTCATTTGTGTTCAGCTCTTTGCAATCCCTTGAACTGTAGCCTGCCAGGATTTTCTGTCCATGGAATTTTCCAGGCAAGAACACTGGAGTGGGTAGTATAGAGAACAGGTAAAAATGAACCCCACCTTTCTCAAGTCACTTAGTCAATATTCTTGACATAGTTACCATATCAATTCTTACCTCGGCACTGGGAATAAAAATATAATTGGGATGGCCCTTGCCTCTGGAGAGAAATTATTTAGGAAATGAAATTAGAATTCCTTAGAAGAGATTTTAGATTTTGATATGTTAAAGTTTACATTTTAAAGCAAATAATTCAGAATTTATTATCTATTACTTTGAAAATTCAGAAATATGAGCTTATCAAAAATTCAGATTAAGTATTTTATATTTGTCAGAGGGTGAGTCTAGAAGCATAGGGAAGTCAGAAAACACTCCAAGGAGGGGAATAAGTTCCCTGCCTCCTTATACCTTCCAGTTTTTCTCAGTTCCTCCCGTCTTTGTATTTATTTTCTTCTCCTAGTCCTCTCTACCCCAGCATGATGGAAAACAGTGCCTATGACTCTTGGCTTATTGGGTCTGATCTCTTCATTGAGAGTGTAGTGTAGAATTAACACCACGATCTAGGTAACTTACAGAACTCAAGTCATAACAACTAAGGGCAAAATGGCTTTCTGTAAGTTTAATCCAATGTATAGATTCCTTACTGAGTGTCTACTATACTCCAGGGACTACACTGGGTTATGCTGTGAAGGACAGAAGATGAAAAGTAGGAAGTCTTTGATCTCTAGGAGTTTCTAAATGACTGTTCAGCTTTTCAATTCACTTATCCTGTGCAGACATGGCTTTAAAAATAGCTGCTATTTTAAAGGTCTCTGGTGGTGGGGGGTGGGAGGGCGGAGGATAGGAAATAAGGGGAGAGACTGTCAATCACAGGGTCTGATTATTATTCATTTCTATCTAGAGGGCTGGCAAAAGAAAGAGGTCAGGAAATATTTATTGAATAAATGAATGAATGCAGAAATATATTGCCAACTTGAAGATAAAAATAGGCCACCTCAAATCCTGGTAATTTTTACTTCTTCATATTGATGTTTTTTAAATTTATTTCCTCATTTTATCTCCAAATCATCCCATAGTGAGGTGAGGGAGATAGTAATCCCAACTCTATTTTAGATAGAACTTCAGGGACCCAAGACCACACATTTAGCAAGTTACAGAGTGAGTGACAAAACTATGTGGACCTTACAATCCCAGGTTTACATTTCCAATAACAACAGAAAAATGGATTAGGGGCCTGACACACACAGCAGGTTCTAGCACTCTAGAGAGACTTGGTGGGCCAAAGAGAAAGTCCTACCACTTCTTCCTGTGCAGTGGGAAAGCAATTAAGAAAATTTAGCATGCTAGTGGCAGCTGGAGAGTTGGCAAGTTCCTCAAGAAAAGGACTGTAAGCAATGTCATAGGCCAAGAAGATGGATGGGGCCCATTTATGCACTGAGGCTGACGTATAAATGGAACCCGGCCCAGTTTGACTGCCCTTTCTTCAAAGATGTCATTGACAGATGAGTATCTAAATGTTTTTGTTTGAAAAGGAAAACAAAAAAAAGAGAGAAAGAAGAGAATAACACACACACATAAAACCAAAACAAGAAACTCTTTCTGTTGCAAACAGACACATGTAGCCAATGAACATGAGCACAACAGATCAGATCTGGGAGTACTACAGGCTTTTCAAAGTAGTCCTTGATAATAAACTGCAAAGTTGCACACCTTTCTTTTCAGATAAGTTTCAATTCAGCACAAGGATTTCATTGAAATCCCAAATTACTGCCAGTTGGCTGTATCCCATGTGCCGTTGGAGGCACATTGGTTGGAGGACAAGCCTGCTCACATATTCATCTTCATCTGCCAAAACAAGGTTTCTTCCCCAATTAAAATGGGCTTTTTAATTTTAAGGCAGTAAACAATGTCTACTTAGTTTGTAGAGAATTTACAGACGAAAGCTGCTGAACCTAATCATCTAGTGACATGACGGGTGAGTCAAAGCCAATGAAATGTGGGGAAGCGCTGAGGAGGCCTCTCTGCTTTTGGAGACATAAAGGTTCTTTTGAGGTCATTGCCTTCAGGATGCTGCATCCATGTCAGCCTTCAAGATCAAATATGAGCAATTCTGTTTTATCTTATGTCTACTCAATATACTTTAAAAAAGAAGATTCATAATCACCAGATTTAAAAGGTAATGACGAAATACAGTTCCCTAGATAACCTTGTTTTTGTCTTGCTCTGTAACTGCCTCCTGAAAATGGGCACTGGTTGACACACACTGAACTGTAGTAACCAGGAGGATGTCTCTCCCACCCACTCAGGGTGGGCCAACCATGTCTCATGACTTGCCTGTGGTCTCTGGCCAACGTATAACTAAACAGTAGACGAGCACACAATTAGGAAAAGTCACGGTCTTCTCCAGACTGGATACACGGTGCCCAAGCTGAGTCCACGTTTCATCTATACTCAGCCAAGTAGACATTTATGAAATGTAAGTCATTTGGAAACATTTGAACATGGTTTGTAAACTTGGACAGATGTGGCTGGGATGGGCACAGTGATCTTAGAGCCAAAACAGAGCATTCTTCACGGTGACTTTATGAGAAATTCAAGGAAAAGGTTTTAGAAAGAAATTTCAAACAGACAATTTGGTTCAGACCATGTTGTTATCAGCTGGTGCATATGGCCTCAACTCCAGAGGGATAACATGCCTCCAGAACTAGCTGGCTGGGTCAGGCTGGAGGTGAGTAAGGCTGACCTTCAAACAAAAATAAATCCTACCGAGTTAAATGATCCTGTCTCCTACTTTCCTCAAGGAACATGAGATACTAAGAACAAAATGTGAAGACAGCAGCCCTGAATTTTCACAGTCTTTATCTCTTGGCTGATTAGTTATAGGTCTGCCTAGTTGAAGATGAGCTACCAGTCAGATATATATAACTGTCTTCCTTCCCATGTCCAATAACCCAGGAATAGCCAGTGCAATGGTCACCAAATATTTCAGTCCTGCTAATATTTAATACAATTATGATGTATAGGCTACGTCAGAAAATAAAGCCAAAGAACAACCAGTTCAAACGTGTTTGATCCATTCCAATTCCATCCCACAGCGTGTGGAGTCAAAGAAGTAGATATTCAAACTCATCCTATGGTACAACTTACCAAAAACAAAATGACTCCCTTTGGTAAATCTAGCCAATTATCAGGATGATACTTAGACAGTCTCACCCACTCATTAACCAAAGGCTCCAACAATCATTTATCTGAAACAAACAATGTGCCGGACACACTCTTAGGCTCCATTTTCTCAGCATCTGTTCCCAAAGGAGGGTTTATGGCAGTTTCTGGCCCTATAGGCAAAATATCACCAATGAAAGCCTCCAGTCAGTCAAAAAAATCTACTAACACTCTTAAAAGTGAGCGAGATGGGAAAAGCCAGATACAGGGTTTCTTTGACAATTTAAAACTCAGTCATGAAACGGCTTTTCCCCTGGTCCCAAACCCAGCACCTGCAGATACATCTAACTCTAATCTCCCAGGGGGATTAGGGTGATGAAAATCTCATGTTCTCCAGAGAAGGGCACATTTCAGCTTGTATTTGCCAAAAATAAACCCACACTTTCCTTGCACGGCCCCTGTTATCCCAGTGACATAGAAGTGGGAGATCTGAAGCTTACTTTAAATTGGCATGGCATCTACTGTCAAGAAATGATCTGCACATACCAACAATTTCCTACTGGCTCAGAGTCTATGAATAAAAGTCCTGGGAAATAGTTCTGCTTTCAGGTCAAATTCAACCAGCTGTCAGAACCTTGGGCTGGAGGAGATGATGCCAAGCTGAAGAGGATATAGATTTTGTTTGTTTTTTTTAACCTTTCAAAGCCAACTTTCTGATACATGGAAGTAGCTGATGAATGATGAATGGACATCATGCTCATTTATATTCATTGATTGAAATACATCATCTACCTGCCACCACGGGAGATTTCCGTTCATCCAGAAGCTGGATGGAGGTACTTGCTGTCACCACATTGCTTTTGTTGACTGTTCCTATAAGGAAAAAAAAAAAAACATTAGTCACCAATTCTGCACCAGCTCTCACTTCCCAGAACTCAGAGTGGATCTGCCCTGTTAGGCCCGAAGTGTGGGGTAGGCAGTCCTCTCAGCTTANCTAAAGGAGATCAGTCCTGGGTGTTCTTTGGAAGGACTGATGCTAAAGCTGAAACTCCAGTACTTTGGCCACCTCATGAGAAGAGGTGACTCATTGGAAAAGACCCTGATGCTGGGAGGGATTGGGGGCAGGAGGAGAAGGGGACGACAGAGGATGAGATGGCTAGATGGCATCACCGACTTGATGGACATGAGTTTGAGTAAACTCTGGGAGTTGGTGATGGACAGGGAGGTCTGGCGTGCTGCGATTCATGGGTCGCAGAGTCAGACACGACTGAGCGACTGAACTGAACTGAACTGAATATCAGTGTTTACTGTGTCAGTTATCATATTTACATTGCCTTTCTAAACATAGCCATAGACAGCTGCTTGAGATAAAATACTGAAACTATTTTACAGTGAGTTGAGAACTTAAGCTGTGATTTGTTGGTTAAAACTTTACTGAGATATAAAATTTTAATTTCAAGCCAAGTTTTTCTGAGCAAAACTATTCTAAATAGCGATAGAGCTGGAATGAAATATTTAATGTGGTAACAATATGGTATTAGTATAAAGAGATTTTTAACTACCAGTGATGGTTCTAATACTCATGCATTAAAAGACACTGAACACAAATTCTTAATGCCTATAGTTAATAACTTACTCTAGTGGCCGCCTTATAAAAGGTTCAATGAATGTGAGTTGAATGCAATCCAATTGAATTTAAAAGCAGGGAGAAGGCAGATCTGAATTTAAATACACTTATGACCAAAACAACTAAGAATTTTCTGGCCTGCATTTAAGCCATAATAAAAACCAGCTTCTTTCCCAGTGTGTATAGGTATTCAACACACAGGAGAAAAACTGAGAGAACTCCACTGTAACACTTGTGTGTGGTGATTTTTAACATTTTCTCCAAATCTAAGGGGGCCACAAAATCTCCTAAGATATTATGTCATCCATAACTTTATCATGAATAAGGTAAATTCCTTTTTATTATGTGATTTCATTCAAAGTTCAGTGAAAACCCCACTTGCCAAAAACCAATTAGACAACAGCCTTAATTAATCAGAATTCTTTTCCAGACATAATTCTTTGTAGGAAAAATGGTGAATAACAACAAAGCAAACAGAGCAGAGGAGCCATTACACACAAGCACACACACACAGACACAGACACACACACATGCCACACTTCCTGGAGACGTTCTCATTACCCACAATCCTCCACCCTGTCCAGGTTTGGGAAAACCCCCTTCTGGATAACTTAATGCATCCAGTCCAGATCTAGAATGCTAAGTTTTATTTTTTTACTTCAGAAGACTACAAAAAAGAAAGTATCATGGAACTGCATGAAAAAATAAGACATTATTATTGATAGGTTTGCAGAATTAGAAAGTCCACTGTTTCATAGTTGATATTTTCAGAAATAAAATGTGATACACATAAACATAAAGAAATTCTTAGTACCTGGAAATTTATATTTGCGAACACATACATGTGTGTAGGTGTGAGATAACACACAGACCTGTCAGCAAAGGAGTAGAGACAGACTCCAAGAATCTTGCTTCTTAAAGGAATCTAACTGATAATCTCTAAAACCCCACCTAGGGAGGGAATTTCTACAATAACACTTGGTCTTTTTTTAAATATCTTCATTAATGAAGGACCCTCTTCTTAATGAGTTCATTCAACTAATTATTAGACAACTCTTACCAACATGTCTTCCCAAGTGTTTGAAAGCTTTATTTTTAAAGATGTTTCATTTATGGAAATAAGCAAGTGCCAAAACTCAGGGAGGAGCTCTGACACTAAAGCATTAGAGTCCCCATTAGGGGTGACTTGGGAATGCTTGTAAGAGATTAATACAGAAGCCTCTAATATAAGCCTCTATATACTGAACTGTCCAGAGCAATCCAAGTTTCTAATACTATATCTTATTCATCTCTGAAGCTTTTACAATGCACAATACAGAGCCTTACACAGAATGAGCACTAAAAATATCAGGCGCATGAAACAAGAGATGGTAGGATGGCATCACCAACTCAACGGACATGAATTGGAGCAAGCTCCAAGAGATGGTGAAGGACAGGGAAGCCTTGCATGTTGCAGTCCATGGGGTTGCAAAGAGGCGGACATGACTGAGTGACTGAACAACAACGAGACAAGAAAAAGCCAAGGACAACTGAAAAGCCTTTCCAGTTTCTCTTGCTTCTAAAACTGGTTGAAATAAGGTAACATTCAGTTCTCCTTTGGAGGGAGGAGACCATAGCACTTTTTAAAATAATATCATAAAACCTAAAGACTAGAAGAAGCATTGGCTACATGCCTCTCACGGGTCACTGCAGCTCCCTGTTAGGGGAGCACAAGGCTACACAAAATCTTAGTCATTACTCTTGTGTGTTGATTTAAATCAGCTCTGATGAGGAATTGTGGGCCTCCAAAGTGATGTGACTTGCTGAAAGTTCTGGCAAAAGATGTTATGGCTGTGTGAATTTTCTCTAAGTAGTACCGTGACCACATTTTAGATTTAAAAAAAAATCTATTGAGAAGTTTGTATGCAAATTCTATATGGTACAAAATAACAGTCCTGCTTCCTGGCATGAGTTTTGCAGAGTATGGTCAAGTAAAAATTTCCTTGCACTTGGGGTAGCCACACTTATGAAGCTGGTCACTGGTTCAGGGCTAGGCCAATATTCAGTACTAGCTCTCCTGGCTGACTTTGGCTTCCTTCAGCCTCCAGGATGCTCCTTCATACTCTGCATGCAGTGCTCAGGCCAGCAGGACCAAAGGGACAGAGCCAGCCTCCAACAAGGGCACCCACCTGTGCTGAATGGGATCGAGTAGACGAAGCTCCCTGGAATCTGCTCGGCAGCTCTTCGGTACCAGAGAGGGAAATGGTCTGCATTAAAGATGTTCTCCTTGTCTCCTGCTTTCAAGAAGTCCCTTGAAATAGAACAGAATAAGAGCATGGCACCACTGAACAAGAAAAGCCAGATACAAGTACACCCCAACAATTTTTGCTGGGTAAAAAAGTGTTGCTTTTAGAATCCTGACCTGATTTTTCTCAGTACGGAGAGGACCTGTGCAACATGCACCCCAGATTACTCAGAAATATTTTGTATAACCCTGCAGTTAGACTCCCAGTGGGTGAAATGATTTTTCCTAGTATACCTAGTGAACTAATAGTCTTAGCATCTGAAACAAGCAAATAAAGTCTCCAGAAATCCTACCAGAAGGCCAAAGGGTCAGAAAGCTTTGTCTTGCCTTAAAATCCAGACACATAAATACATATTTTGAGGGGATCAACATCTTAAGTAGATCTCACTCTTCTTAGAAAAAGTGTAAAGAAGGTAAACTGGGTCTCTGTGAGCATCTTTGCTGCTTCTTACCTTCCCTCCCTCTGTATTGTGTGTTAATTGCTTGGTCAAGTCCAACGCTTTACGACCCCATGAACTGTAACCTGCGAGGCTTGACTGTCCATGGGATTTCCCATGCAAGAACACTGGAGTGGGTTGCCATTTCCTTCTCCAGGGGATCTTCCCAACCCAGGGATCAAACCCGGGTCTCCTGCATTGCAGGCAGATGCTTTGCCACCTGAGCCACAGGGGAAACCCTCCCCTCCCTATTCTCCAGCAAACAGGACTGCACCTACTTCTGGATANTCCTTCTCCAGGGGATCTTCCCAACCCAGGGATCAAACCCGGGTCTCCTGCATTGCAGGCAGATGCTTTGCCACCTGAGCCACAGGGGAAACCCTCCCCTCCCTATTCTCCAGCAAACAGGACTGCACCTACTTCTGGATATGAGGGGCTGCTGTGGTGTTGGGTGAGACAGATCTAAGTTTTAGGCAGAGCTGAATGATCTTGAGTGAGTTACTTGGGTTAGTTACTGAGTCTCTTAGCCCCATTTACTCATCTACAAAGTGGGAATAACAGTATTACACTTATTGCAGTACTATCAGGATTATATAACACCATGTGTGAAGGGACTATGTAAGCTGAAACAATATATGGCTAATATTGGGGATAATAGCAGGTTATAGGGGCCATGAACTATAATAGATACACTCCCAAAATCAGGTGGTGGGGATAGGAGATAGAACCTCAGTGTAGGGGCCTGATGACACTACAGGTTAGCTCTAGCATGGGGACTTCATATTATCCAAACTTATTCCCAATACTTTGAACTCTCTTTAGCAAAAACAGAAATTTTAAACTTTTTCTAGCCCTGGCTAATAGTGTATCCAAATAGGGGGATATCAACAAATACCATTTGATTGGAGGGGGTAGGCAGATACAAGATCCTAAGACAATGCAAGCCAAGGTGCCTCTATATGAATCAATGATAGCTGTTTCTTGAAGACAGAAGGATTATCATTTCATCCATCCAGATATCCAATGATCATTAACCCATTTTTCAGATGCAATGAGTGAGGTGAGCCAGACTGCAGGTGAGCCAGCAGTTTTGAGTGTGGTCCTGCCATCTTCTAAATGCATCACAATCACCCGAATATGAGATTAGCAAGGTATTAGGGTATGTTGTTGTTAGTGCTTTCTTGTTTGTCTATTTGTATCTCAAAACACATAACAGGTTTTCCTTCTGAGGATCAGAAAGTCTACTTCTGTGTCTTCCTTCACCTCTCTGGATCCTAAAATGAGAAGAGGATGTGTATCCTGACACTTCTCGTCCCTCCGAGGAACTTGCCTTCCGTTAAACTATTTGTCTCAGGATACAGCGGCTTTCCTGGTGGCTCAGTGGTAAAGAATCTGCCCGCAATGCAAGAGATGTGGTTTCAATCCCTGGCTTGGGAAGATCCCCTGGAGTAGGAAATGGCAATCCACTCTAATATTCTTGCATAGGAAATTCCAGGGACAGAGGAGCCTGGCGGGGTGGAGTCCATGGGACTGCAGAGTGAGACACAACTTAGCAACTGAGCATGCAAGCACGCATGCATGCATAGGTGTGGAGAGGACTTCAAAAGAATCAAGTCACGACTATAGTCAGCTTCATAAATGACAAACTGAGGAGTTGAGAAAGAAAGAGCCTTCACATGGGAATTAAAAGACAGTCCACAAAACAACCAAGAATCTATGGATCTGCTACTTACAGATGTGGTTTTATAAGATGACATGGTTGGTGTCCAAGACTCATCTAAGAGACTCAAGAGCACAGCTCAACTGGACTTAATGGTACATAGTGCTCCTGACAGGCCAACCCCTTTCAAATCACTGGACACCCAGTGCCTCCATTATTCCCACTGTCACTGAAGGTCAGGATTTGTGAGGCTCTATAGTAACCTCTGGAATCACAAATACATACTTGGCAAACTCTGTACCTAAGACTCCACTCATCCCTGGCCTAATAATGTCTCTTACTTCAGAGAAAAGAAATTGAAAAAATTTGTTAATAGGCTCAGGAAGGACTTCCCAGGATCATACCAGCTCTGGTACCAGCTCATACCAATTAGTTAAGACCCTGGGGCTCTCTGAAGATACAGGGGTTGAACAGTGTTGGTTTAAACGGCATCTGGGTACTGAAGTTGGTGACACTCAGCCCACTGTCCATCTGGTCTCTTTAGAATATGGAAACAGCATCAAAGCGAGGGCCACCAGAATGCCCAGTCCTGGCTGTGGGGCTCTACAGGCCCTCAGACTCTGAGCTGAGGCACAGGGGTCCACTAAAACGTACACAAGCACACCTTGCTTCTCGGACAAAGAGAAATTCCTCAGCAGAGGTGCAAGACGGCGGAAAGCCCTCTGGTCATGTCAGGAGTTGAGTCACTCCTCCCTGTGGCTGCTCCCCCAGTAGCCACACTCTCTCTAGCCTCCTTAAGTGACCCCCAGGGTGGGAGAGGGCTCCAGGACAGAGGACAGATGCCAACAAGTGTGAAGAACAGAGTGGCAGAGAGGTCAGCAACGGGCAGGTGAACACACACACATCTTATATTTCACATTTAAAGTCACACAGTTGTGTCTGGCTCTTTGCAACCCCATGAACTGTACAGTCCATGGAATTCTCCAGGCCAGAATACTGGAGTGGGTAGCCTTTCACTCCTCCAGGGGATCTTCCCGACCCAGTGATCAAACCTAGGTCTCCTGCATTGCAGGTGGATTCTTTACCAGCTGAGCCATAAGGGAAGCCCAAGAATACTGGAGTGGGTAGCCTATCCCTTCTCCAGGAGATCTTCCCAACCCAGGGATCAAACCTGGTCTCCCGCATTGCAGGGGGATTCNATTCTTTACCAGCTGAGCCATAAGGGAAGCCCAAGAATACTGGAGTGGGTAGCCTATCCCTTCTCCAGGAGATCTTCCCAACCCAGGGATCAAACCTGGTCTCCCGCATTGCAGGGGGATTCTTTACTAACTGAGCTATCAGGGAAGCCAAAAACACGCACACTGTGGTCCCCAAAGGAGAATAGAGAGGAAAAATGTCAACAGGTCTGAGCTCTGTTTCCACTGCTGGAATCAATGAATGATATAAACGCCCCTTTCATCATCCTGCTTCAGGAGCTCCCTACTTACTGATTGGTGAGCTGCTCTGCCCCAACAAACAGGTTGATTCTTGAGAGGCCTGTGCGAGTGCCAAGGAAGGCTACCTCCACGCCCTTGTCTGAATTCCTAAAACAGAGCAACACAAGTCAGGGGGATTCTGCCAGACAGTCAGTAGATAACAGCTTCTGCATTTTAAAACTCACGGAATGTTGTATGAAATAACAGCATTGAAGCCTGAAATTTTGGTAGAAATTACAGAAACATACACACACACACACAAGTACACACAGGATGCTGACTCCAATCCCTTACAAAGGTTTTCATGGTAATTTTTGCCAGAAAAACTATGACATCCATGACCTAGTTTGGTGTGCATAAGAAAATGTACCCTGAAAGATAAATAAACACATCTTTATCTCAAGGTTCTGGGTGCAAGCTCAGAAAGAGCAGGCCAACTTTGAGGAGAGGAAGGAAAGCCTTAGAGTTAGCTTTCTGAACTGATGCTACCAAGTCCATTCTGGGTCCTGAGATCATTANAAATAAACACATCTTTATCTCAAGGTTCTGGGTGCAAGCTCAGAAAGAGCAGGCCAACTTTGAGGAGAGGAAGGAAAGCCTTAGAGTTAGCTTTCTGAACTGATGCTACCAAGTCCATTCTGGGTCCTGAGATCATTAGTGAAATCTGCCATTAGCAAAAACCAGCAACTTAGCCACTGACTGAAGTCTGGAGTATCCCACAGCCTGAAAATGTTTAGGACTTGAATTCTTCACCATTTAGGGGGCACCAACATGGAAGTTTTACCCTCACCACCAACCCCAGAAGGATCAGTAATGAAATGACTTCTGTAAATAGTTCGACAGGAGGCCAGGCATAGGAACTCTAAGGAAGGCCTTAGCAGAGAAAACTCATTTGAAGATTCACTGAAGATTTTTTTCAACAGTGAAGGTAAATTTTATGTTTGAACATGTTCTTCAGGGTATTCTCAGTGCTTACTTCTTCAAAACAAAACAAACAGTCTTTTACCACAAATATACAGTTTTCTTCTACCAAAAAGTATGAAGAGAATACTGATTCTTGAGTTTGCTTCCCTGCCCGAGATGCCAGTAGCAATTTGATTCAAAGCTTTATCCATGTCATCTTCAATATGAGATCATTTAGTTACTTAATCTCTGATGGTTATCAAAGTGGTCAATACTACTTTTAAGTATTTAAGGGATGAATAAAAACCAACACTATGTATTAGTTTCTGTTCATAGCCTACACCAAGTAGGAAAGCCAGGTTGCCCAATCAGTAACAGATGTGGACTACAAAGCAAGCCACCATTCTGGAAAGCTTTAGCATCTGTTAGGGGTGAATCAGCCATCTTTGCACAGGATTTTAAGTTTCCCAAGAACCTAAAAGAAACATTCCCACTAGAGAATGCAATCACAGAAAAGGTTCTGACATTTTTCAAATCTCCCAGGGAATAAGCTTCATGCAGGTAAGCAGTCCAAGGATACCCCTCAAATATAATTAGAGTAGTTTGTTATAACTTTTGGACTCCAGATTCACATATTAAACTACCTACCTTAGGAGTCATTTTAACCTTAAAATGTCTAGAAAAGAATTCTGTCCATGTCCAGTCCCAAACTTGTTCTTGCTTCCTTGTCTCCTGATGAAGGAAATAGCATGACTATCTACACAAGTATTCATGTCATAAACCTGAGAATGACTCTTGACAGCTCAGCCTCCCTCCCCTCACACCGTGAACTCATCGTCAAGTCCTGGGGGTCTCACTTTCAAAGCATCCCTCTAGTGCATCCCTGCTCTCTGTACCCATAGCCACTGCCTTGGTCCAAGTGACAAATCCCTTGAACTGCTACTTATTAAACTCAATATATTATCTACATATCAGCAGAAGGATTTTTTTTAACACAAATCTGATCATCTACTTCTTAAAATCTTAAAATGTCTTTAAAATTCTTCAGGGATTTTCCAGTATTCTGACTATAATGTCCGAAATCCTTAACCTGATTCCCAATGTTCTAAACCATCGGGGCCCAAGGAACCCTTGTCTCCTGACATCTTCCAGCCTACCCTCCACAGTTCAGCTCTATTGGCCTTCTTTAAATACCTCAACTGTCCAAATACCTTACCTCAGGGTCTTGCACATGCTGTTCCACTTCTCTGGAATTCTCCTACAGAACACTTGAACTAGTTCCTTGTCACAAAAGCCTTTCCTTTCTTCTGTCTCCACTCTAGGTCTTACTACAGTCTACATGTCTAATTTTTCCTTCATAATTATCACAATTCTCAATCACACTATATATCACAGGCACCACGATGATAAGGACTATGTTTGATTGAGTTATTTCCATTTCATCAATATCTGGCCCAGTGCTTGTCACATAACAGACATGCAATCAATATTTGATGAATGAATGAATGAAAATGAGAGCAGAGTGAATGACAGACCTAATAGAGGAGAATAGACAAAAGGGAAGATAAAAGAAGGAAAGGAGCGAAAAAAAGAATAAAAAAGGAGAGAGAACTGAATAATATATGACATGAAGGTAAAGGACAAAAGGAACTTAAAAAAAATTTTTAATCATTAACAGGCTACTTAAAGTAGTAAAATAATAGTAATAATAATAATAGCTACTGAAGCACTTCTCATCCTAGTCTTTGACAACAACTTTCATTGGTTGCCCTCCTCCCCCTACATACTCCACTTCAGAAATAAAACCGCAGGGTTATATCTGACACCCTAAGGAAACAGAGCTCTCACTTTCCTGTCCTCCTCACAACCTAGCCTGGCCCAGATCCCAAGTTCCCTCCAGACTGTGAAGGAGAGGGAGCCGTGGCAGGGCAGGAAGCAAAACGCTCCTTCCGCCTCCCTCTCTCGGAAGTGTCACCCTACCCAGCAGACCAAATTCCATGTAATGTTAAAATTCAAACAAATTACATGTCAAACCCAGGAGCTTGCCATCCAAGTCAGAGCCGCTAATCTGCTCTAGCTCTTGTGGTTTGGAGCGTTGGGGAAAATTAAAGAACTTTAACACCAGCCTCCTAAAGCAACTTTAGTTCTTTAAACCATAACCATATTTCGGACGGCTTGTGGGGAAATGGCCACGAAAAGGGGACATGTGCAACCACTTACTCAGATTTGTTGAGGGCAAGGCTGGTCCAATAGGCTTCAATGGGAGCACTCACCACAGCATCAAAAAGGACTTCCTGTATCAATTCTTTATCACCTGTTGGGAAAGACAGACTTGAAAAGATGGCTTTGGCTGGACCCCAAACTACAGCGTGAGAGGTGCTCGCCAGACTCATTCCACAGTATCTGTAGGCTACTATCTCCTGCAGTGTGTTGCTGTGTTAACTGCCCACCAGGTGAGAATATGAAACCACTCTGACACCTGATACACCAGAAGACAAGGGCCCCAAAGCATGTGGATAAGATGACAGTAAATTGAGAGTGCTGGGTGTCTCACACTTCAAGTTGCCATTTTCCCTCCCCATCGAGTAGCTGGTGCCGTAGACCAGCAAGCCAACTCTGGGATTTGGAGATTTGGAGACTGGAAGGCAGAACTCCTCGGAAAGTTTTCTCTTTTCATCCCCATTTCTGCCCTCTATCAAAATTTGCAATTCTTCAGGGCCCTGATTTTGATTGTAAGGGAGAGGGATATGATAGCTAATCATTTCTGGGACTCTTATTTTGTGACTTCTTCCATCTAAGCTTTTATTTATTTATTTCCATCCTAAAGCGGGACATTCATCCTTATCCAGACGAGTTCTTGATAGAGCTCTGTGGAAGAGGATGAGAAATCAGGAGGATATCATGAGTTTAGCAGAGGGATCCTAAAACTCTCCAGCTTTATCACCTACAGCAGGCCAGTCCTCACCGTGGCTGGTGGCCAAGAAGATGGTGCAGCTTTGCTGTAAAAGCAAAACTTGGAAACAACTCATCATGAAATAGACAATGAATAAATTGAGACATAGTTACATAGTAGAATACCACATAGTAATTCAAGTAAATGAATCAGAGCTAAATGATCAACACAAATCACAAAAATATAATGTATGATGAGTGGAACATAGGTTATAGGATAATATATATTATACAATATATATAAATTTTAGTATACAAAGTAATGAACATAATGGCATATAATGGATATGGATACATAGGTATATATGTATATATTTGGTGTATATATATATAGTACACAGTGCATGGGAATGATGAATAAATACAGTGGTAATTCTCTCTAAGAGGCAAATGGGACCACTCAGGGTCTTCAACATCATCTTTGATATTTCATTCCTTAAAAAGTACCTGCAGCAAATATGGCAAAAAGTTTAAAATTGGACAAAGCTGGATGGTAAATGTAAGTGCTTCTTTATATTAGTGTTCCACTTTTGTTTCTTAAATATATCACTCAAAAAGGCAAATAAAATGAAAAATTGAGTTCACGTGACGTCCATCTGACCCTTTCCCTACTAGAGCATATCCCAAAAAGTAAATCCATTTCATGAAGATGTAGTTTGGATGTGGATAATCTTACACCTCTCACAGGGCTGTTAGGTTTTTCTATAAGATAACATATGCAAAGAACTTTCCACATCACTAACAAGTGGTATCTGCTAGGGGCAGGGGTGAGTGCCGTGCTCATTTCTGGTGAATCCCTTGTGCCCAGACTTTAGCTACTGGAATTAATCACCATAAACCTGTGTTTGTCCAGGGGACTGTTCTTGCACATGGTGAGCATGACTTGCGGCTGCTCTCTCCTTGCCCTGGTCCTCCTCCCCCGGCACCAGCTCCTGGCCATTTCTGATTCACCGAGCTCCCTGAGAGGGCACTTGGTGGGAGGAGGGGCAGCAGGATGTCTACTGCGAGAGGCAACGTGTCACAGCGCAGTCCCACCCTGGACAGAAACCAGGAGACCTAGAGTATGGCCTTGGATGAGACAAGTCTTATTTTCAGCCCTTGTGCCTCACGTGCAAAATAAGAGAGTAACTGTTGATAGTCTCCTTCCAACTGTAGCATTTTCATCCTACTCAGGTGCTTGACTAAATGGTTCGGTAATAGGACACATCCAATGTGAAGGGTTAAACTGGGACTGAGTTCATCCACACCCCCCTCCACTGCCCAACCGCCACATGCACAGACATGTGCACTGGGAAGCACACTCACATTGGAGCAGAGGTTCTTTGCCTTTGAGGTAGAGTTTAATAGCTTCTAGCTGAGACAGATGACGGTGCTCTGGGTGTAGGTCAGTGTTGCAGTAGGACCTAGGAATGTGACATGGCCCAAAACAAGAATGTGTACATATTTATAGCATCACTTTCCTTTGCCTTTGAATCAGGAGAACTGTGCAAGGGAGTACGGGCAACTTGAAATCAAAGAGGACAATAAATACCACTGCTGAGAAGGACTGTTTCATTCTTACCATTCGTCTGCCAAGGACACATCAGGGTGTTCTAAGTCATGCAGGCCTGGAGGTCAAGGAGAAGGGCGTCATGAGTATGTATCATCTGTGTGGGGCACTGACTCCCTGCATTCTCTTCTATGCTTCAAATGTTCTAGGGTTAAGGCCATGGGGAAAGGGGGTTAAGAGTAGATATTAATCCCAAAGACATCTGCCTGGGAAAAGGGACTCGGCACATAGGAAATATTTTTGTCTCAGGCAGAACCTTCCCCCAACTTCCACTTCATTCAGCCACTACTGCAGCTTCCCCGGACTGAGTCTCACAGACTTAACTCCTTGAACATAAATGATGCACCAGTGAGTCCTGCGAAAGAAGCTAAGCACAACAGTGGAGACACCAATTTTGGAGGCCCATACAGTACAGCCTGTCAGGAACTTGAGTGGGCCACTAAACTCCTGTGTGATGTCAGCAGGTTGCTTTACTTTTCTAAATGTCAGTTTCTTTTTGTGCAAAACAGTAATAATAATCATCCCTAAGGGACAGGTGGTTGGGAGGGTGAAACCATAGGGTGAATGGTATGAGACTGCCAAAACTCAACTGTTTTTAACCAGCAAAACCTGCTAGGTGATACAGGATCCTAAGTAGAAATGAGTCGTCAGTCTGGAGAGGTAGCTAGGAGAACTGAGGCTTGCAGGGAATTGGAGAGTGTTTATAGAATGCTCGAGATGCCCTACGTGTACGAAACCACTCCTTCTCCTTGTGTCTTTATGTGACTTCACTTTCATGGGTCATCAGCAGACACACACTTCTAAGTGACCGCCTCAGAAACTCCACTGATTGAGAATGGCAATTTCCCTCATGACCAATGGTATCTTACTGCGCTCAGGATTCCAGTATCCTCCTCAAACACAAACGTACAAAATAAATAGCAAAATACTAGAACCAGTATCACATCCTCCTGTTTGACTTCACAGTTAGTTGGGAATAAATTATATAGAATATCATCCTACATGACACAGGTGGCCATACCCTGGCTCCAACACCTCCTGGCAGGATGAGATTGGGAATGTCACAATAGCACCCAAGGGCATAAACTGCTCCAGAGGGTTGAATGGGGTAGTGATCAGTCCTGAGGGCAATCCAGGCATCAACCCATGCTTTCCGCCCTTTCTTGCTTCTTCCACTCCTCCCTCCCTCCCTTCCATTCTTCCTTTAATTTATTTATGGAGCATCAACTATGAGCCAGATACTATTCTAGGTCTACAGCCTTGAAAAAATAAGAGACCAAAGGAAAAAGCACTAATTGTCTCATGATGTTTAATTTCTAGTGGCAGAAAAGACATAAGAAAATAACGTTAAAATACACAGCTTATCACTAGTGAGGACTATGAAGTTAAGGGAGAGAATGAAGCAAGGAAAGAGGGTCCCAAGAGATGGGGAGGGATGAGGGAGTGTCAGTGTTAACTGTTGGAGTCTGGGATGCTTCACTGAGACAGTGACTTTAAGCAAAGACCTGCAAGAGGTGAGGGGAGAGCCAGGGAGTAACTGAGGTGCTCGTGGCAGAAGGAATCACAGGTGCAGAGGTCCTGAACTGGATCTCGCCTTCCTGGAATATTGGGTTAATGATATCAATTCTATATATATTTCTAGTTTCTGTTCTCATCAGTCTTCATCTACAAATCTCTTGATTCCTTCCTCTCTGAGCTCCTAGACCACCAAGGAAATATGGCTGTTCTCTAACTCTCTCACCTCCAATTTAGATACTCCTGACAAAATCACATCTACTCTTGATTGATAATGCTGACAAGAATAACAGCTCCAACTGACTGAACAAGTGCTGTGTACAATATATCTGTATCAAGATATGTGTGTGTGTGTGTGTGTCCATGCACATGTGCTCAGTCATATGCTCTTGGCAACTCCACGGACTATAGCCTGCCAGGCTCCTCTGTCCATGAAATTCTCCAAGCAAGAATATTGCAGTGGGTAGTCATTCCCTTCTCCAGGGGATTTCCTGACTGAGGGATTGAACCCACGTCTCCTGCTTTGCAGGCAGATTCTTTACCATCTGAGCCACCAGGGACTGTTCTGACCTCAGATGGCTTAGATGTGAATTTTCTGTCTTCATGGGCAGGACATCTACAGAGTCACACGTGGCTCATGGAGCCAGAAAATTAAAGAAGTTTTTTAAAAAGATCCCTGAGAATACATCCTGTTGAGTATTTTGCTCAAATCACAAAGTTGCCTGTTTTTTTCTTGCCTGTCTCTAGGAAGAGGGAGCACATACTTGATTGTCTCTGCAGTGGGGACATTCTGAGCTTTGTCTGGGTCAAAATGACCCACCTTCACTCTCCTTCCTATTCCTTAAGACCTCACAATCTGTTGGGAGATAAAACCCAAAGTCCATGAAACGTTGTGGGGACACTGGGCAGTAGAGCAGAAGGCCATATATGTATGGAATCTGCCTTTTCAGGGATTTCCAATCTCCTTCTTTCTTCTCTGCTACATCACTGGAATGAATCACAAAGCAGTCCAGCTTCTGGAAGTTCACTATACTCATTTGTAACCAGTTCTAACCCATGAAAAGCTGGATTGTAACTGACCTTCCCACTCTTGGCATACTCCCTGAGGATACCCAGGATACCCACACTCCCTGAGGATACCCAAAAAGAACACTGGTCTGGTCCAACTCCTTCTCTGTCAAGATGCAAAATATAACACCTGGGTAGGGCCACTCTGGGAGTGACACCTTTCACATGCTACCCCCAGTGCTCCTTTTGAGCTGGTGATACTGGTAAAGATAACTTCTCTGAGCTACTGGGCTGCTGGGAGATGTAAAGGACAGTATGGGAAGACAGCAGTTTTAAAGATTAACGGGCTGTAACAACTGCTACCATTTACTGGGAGTCCCCAGTGCCCTGGTGCTTTATGAAGACAAGAAGAGCTAAGAACCTCAAGATGCTCCTTATTCCTTCTGACTTAGATAAATCATTTGAATGATCACATTTCCCTCGGACCTAGGCTGCCTCAAAACACAAGTGAAATTCGTAGCTCAATGTGGAGAAGACTAAGGCTTGCCTACCTTTGTTTTCCTTTTCCTGGGCTTGAGTTTTTATACTAATTCATATTTATCTTGGTACTGATTTTTATGTATGAGAAGAATACAGCTTGTAGATGGATGGTTCCTATGAGTTGCCTCAACAACTTTGTGGATAAAAGCACAACATAAATAAATGAAACCATAAGGAAAGCCGCCACTATCAGGGAGTCCTAGGCATCTGAAACAGTCTAAGAGAGCAAGGAATAAGGAGC
>SJYV01027390.1:370079-384004 GCA_006410875.1 Neotragus pygmaeus
AGGGTGGGGGCTGGGTAAATGGTTGAGTCAAACGTCCATTAGAGAAAGGGCTGGATAGCTGAGCAAATTCTTCAGCTAACCCAATGGCTTCAGGGCTTTCTTCCCACATGAAAGGATTAAGATGGATAAAGACAGCACCTTACCTTCTTCAATAGTTACATTCCCTCGGAAGAAATATTTCCCATGGCCTCTGGAGAGCGCCACACCTAAACTGTGCAGAGAAACAGAGCAGATCTTGAAATCCATAACATTGACTGGAACAGACCTGTTGGCTAACTTTTTATTTTCCATTTTCACATTTCCATTTCATGTTCTGTAAGCAATTTTTTTTTCTCAAAAGTTTACTTTCAAAACCCCACTGATTAGAGTTGGTGCTGGTCTTTCTTAGATTTGATCAGCTGCTTCGATGTAATTTCTGATTGGAAGTGCAGCAGCAATGGGTGGCTCTCGAGTATGTTTAAAAGAGGTGTGGCGACTGCTATAAGCCTTTGAGCAAGCCCTTCTCTTAGATGCCTTTGTAAGAGCTACATGCCCTAATAATTTTCATTACCGCTTTATGCATCCCCTGCCCTACATTTAGCCACACAAGGGTCTTTCCAGACTATAGAGTTTGAGATGAGGGAAAATTAACCCCTTTCTAATGGCAAAAATGAACACTTCTGCTGTCACTTGAATGTAGCCACATGACTGTATGGTGGGTTTCTTTGCCTAACCCTCTTCCTTGTCTGATAGACGATAAAGCGTCTGTCTACAATGCGGGAGACCCGGGTTTGATCCCTGGGTTGGGAAGGTCCCCTGGAGAAGGAAATGGCAATCTACTCCAGGACTATTGCCTGGAAAATCCCATGGAGCCTGGTGGGCTGCAGTCTATAGGGTCGCAAAGAGTCGGACACGACTGAGCGACTTCAATTTAAGCTCCTTCCTTTCTCATCTTAAGTTAGAGAATATGTTTGATGACACAGTCTCATTGTTTGGCAAACCCACTTAGCAGTCATGTGTTTCCTCGAGTGCTCTGGTTCCAAATGGAATTCACCCAAGATCCCTGGCCGTATACGACAACACCACCACAGATTTTATTACGATGGGTCCAGAGTCAGTAAACTCTTTTTGCCCTGAGCTCTGTGAAGCATCAGTTGAAGAACACAAAGAAGTCCTACCAAAATAACTTTTTACAGAAAGCATTATCACACTAAGTTAATAGCGGAAAACTTTAGAATGCCACATAAGAAAGCAGGCAAGGGGGCAAGTGCATTTTTCAAGATTTTTACAAAGAGAAATAACAGGATTGAAAGACAGACAAGCACAGAGGAACAGTACGGAGAAATTAAAACCGAAGCACAACACGTAGGGATGAATATGCTGCCTCGAAGTGTGAAGGATCACTTTTTGATCATGGAAATAGAGGGCAGCAAGTTAGATGGTTAAGGACCCCGGCAACCCGCTGAATTTATCACTCCACCCTTAGTTGGAACCCCCAAAGCTTATTTGCTTGATAATGAGATGCAAAGCCATGGCAAATTGAATGAGTTCTCCTAGGTGAGCCTGAACCATTTTTCCCTTTATGGAAAACAAAAACAAAAGCAGCCTGGGAAAAGCCCCTTCCTCACTCTTTCCAGCCTTTAGGCAGGATGTTTGGTTATCTTCAGATGATGAGCTCTGAGAGTGTCAGCAGGTTTTGTACAAACACAACTGATGGGTCTGATGGAATGTCCATGTATTATGGTCAGCTCTACCTGAAAGGAGTACCCTTGATGTCTGTATAATAGTAGTCATTTGTCATCACCAAAACCCGTTTCTAGATTGAAAAAACAAAAAAAAGTCGTAGAGAAAAGAAAACATGGTTAGTCTGCTAGGTGAAGTTTTCAGAAATAAATAAAAATAAATGGACACACTATGATCAGGTTAACAGTACTACATGAATCTTGTTTGAGATAAGTAAAGACAAGAGAAAAATGAGCTCAGTGAATGATATTTACTCCAGATAGAGCTTTCAAAGCTAATTTTTCACAGTGGTTTGTTGTAAATTAAGCGGCAAGAATGTTTGTGAAAAATTTACCCCTTTGTCCACTGTCTTCTTCACCTCCATGGAAAACTTCCCGGTCTTTCTATTCACCATGGCATTTCTTAACTAAAATGATAAAAAAAAAAAATGGGGGTTAGTGCTTCCCAGGGTTACCATACTGTCTTGGACACCTTTCACCATCTAGCTTGAACGCATCTTTGCTGGCTTGTGTACGCAGGGCTGGGCTGCTCCCCCATCCACTCTTGGTGTACTTTTGCAGTAAGTCTAAATACTATTTTCAGATCTCTGAAATGGGGCTTTGGAAGAATAAACATCCAACTGTTCTTGTCTAGGGGGAGAGAGGCTAATAAAAATAAATAAAGGACCATCAACTTCAATTTGGGGTGCTCATGTAAACCTCAGGGCAACAGTGGCCAAAAAAACCTTTTTAACGTTAAATCCTGAGGGTCAGGGAACGAACCCCCGGCAAATGCTAAAATACTCAAGAAGCAAGGAAGTCTCAGGGCACAAGTTACATTTTCACAAAGGGTATTGGTTTGTTATGGAGAAAATCATTTTTCTAAAGACAATCAAGTTAAAGATATTTTCCTATATAGTAATTTTTTGTTTGGTTGGTTGTTTTCAAAAGCCAACCATTTGGAAGATAGGGATTAGCTTTTCACAGCATGAACCGTCTTCAAATACTCTCTGAGAAATCTGGGCCACTGAAAAGCCTGGCTGAGGCTGATGGCCAGTGAACGGGGCAACCCTCCGTCTGATTTTTGAAGGTCTCATCTGGGAACCATGAACCTCCGTCCCGTCCCCCACCCCTGGCTGATCTCTGCTAATTACTGGTGGCCCTTCTGTGAGTTCAGAGAAGGACAGCAGACACAGTGATGAAAGATGTGCCATCGTGGGCACCAACAGGAGACGACGGGAAGGCCATTTAATGAAACAGGAGCAAATGCTGACATGCCACAGCCTGTCAGGAAAGGCTTTTTCCCAGCCCCATGCTTGTTTTTTTCTTTTAATTCTTTCCCCTCTTTTCTCCTTTGAGGAGCTTGAATAAGATCTGGCCGATAGAGAACTGCAGTGCTTGCAAGCAACCTAAATTTGACGCGGGGCCTGTCTAGATTTGGGTTCACATTCCCATCTTCTGTGCAAGAGAGTAAAAGCATAATTTTTAGCTGGAGGCATGTATAAAATAAAACATATATTTTACTCTAGATATTTTTTAACAACACATAATGGGCATTTCTGGAAATATTTTCCCATTTTAACTTTTGTGGTTTTGGATGGGGAGAGCTGGTCCTAATTAAGTCTACTTTCTAACTCTTAAGAACAGCTCGATTTATCTTTGACATGGTTTTCATTTTTCCTCTTTCTGGTGCCTGCCTAAAGCCATTTGGGACCTGCCCCTCTCACATTCCCCAGGCGAGTCAGAGATTAGGTAAGCTTCTCCATGCCTCAGTGCCGCCCCACCCCCAACTCCCAGTAGCTGAGGATGATCCACACCAGGACCTGGGAGGATCCAAAGCCGGGTTCACTAATACTTTCTGGAGGCAGACGCTTAGATGATTAGTCTAGTCTTTCCCTTTCCTTTGGGATTCCTGGTGGCTTAGACGGTAAAGAGTCTGCCTGCAGTGCAGGAGAGCTGGGTTCGATCCCTGGGTAGGGAGGATCCCCTGGAGAAGGAAATGGCAACCCACTTCACTATCTCGTGCCTGGAAAATTCCAAGGAGGAGGAGTCTGGTGGGCTATCCTCCATGGAGTCGCAAAAAGTCAGACCCTGAGCGACTTCACTTTCTTTCTTTCCCTTTCCTTCGGTTATAATGGAAACAGATTCCACTTATTGAACACTGAGGCAGGACAGCACTGTCATTCAGAAAGGGACTCTGGAGCCAGAAGTTTGAACAGATCACTTACCCCCACTGTGTCTCAGTTTCTCTTTCTGCGAAATGGTATTAATGACAGCACATGTCTCATACAGCTGCAGTGAGAATCTGAGAGCTACTATGTAGAAGAGTGCCTTGTACACCCTAAACATTCATAGGTGTAAGCTGTCCTCCACGGCCATCCTCACCAGCAGCAGCATCTTCATTATTATCCCTCTCTCTTTTCTTTCATGTCAGACTCTTCTCAATAGCTTAAAACGTTAGGATTCAAACTCAAGTTTGCTTGACACAGACATGACCTCACATCATTTTTGGAAGTATATAGGGTCTATGTTATAAATGTGGTCCTGAAATTCAACACAAGTTGAGCTGCCAAAAGAAGCAGGATGCTCCTTCCAAGAATTTCTCCACCGCTGGGCAGACACATGCTGCTTCTTCCTCGACTCTGCCTGTCTGGTGTTTTCAAGATCTTGACTTAAACTGCCCTCTGCTACATATGTGCAAACCCCATTGGCAGACACATGGGCAAGTGGGATCTTGTGTAGCCTTCACAAAGACGCTCTGCATAGATTCCAGAATTCTCTAATCAAGGATGTGCAAATCCCTAGGAGAGAAATGGTAACTTGGGTTTTCACAATCAAGCACATTGATAGTGAAGGAATTCATGTCTCAAATGTACCTTCTTTTCAAGCAGACAAGAGACCCAAATTAAATACGCACAACCAGAGACCTACTGGTGAAGAATAAGAGCGCTGACTTGCTGGAGCTGCGGGAACTCTGAGAGCAGACACAGAATCCAGTTCTGGCAGTCATATCCAGGTAAGGAACATGGCTGGGGAGCCGATGACAAAGGAAGAAAAGGGCAAGGAAACAGAAAGCACCTGTCACATCATTGTTAGTTAAAGGTGATATCAGCTCACGGAAAATCAACCTGGGCACAGGTGATGATGACTCGGCACCTGGGGTACAGATGAGCCAAGTCATAAATCTCTTCAGGAAACCTGAAAAGGAGAAGTGCAGGTGTCAGCCTAGTGTTCAATGAGCAGAAGTCCGGCTTCCTGGATGTGGGGACTCCTAAGTAAGAACGAGCATCAAGTTTGCCTCCCATGTCCATTAAAATGTAAAAAAATGAAGGAAGGGATGGAGAAGCCTGCTGATGACAGGGTTCAAAACTTCTTGGAAAGAAAAGAAAAGATGCAGTGAAGTCAAAATAAAGCAACGGATAGAGAGGGAAGAGAAACCAAACTAATGGAATGCACCCTTTAAAATTACATGATACAGTTTAGCAACAGACATACATTAATAAGAAGGTTATCTGAGGGCTGATAATGCCGAGAATAGTACCAATAACAGCTACCACTCAGAATGCTCATAGTGTCTGAGCAACAATGTTGACACTTTTCTATCTTTCAATACAGTAACACACCAGCATTCACAATAGTTCTGTGAGGTACTGCTGCTGTCATACTCATTTGACTGAGAAAAAAGAACCTATACCAAAATTGAGATGTAGAGAAAATAATGGTTTGCATGAGACCCACAGCCAGCAAACAGCAGAGGTGGGGCTTGAAACCAGGCAGGCAAATGCCCGAACTGCATTCCTCAGGACTGCACTAGGCTGCTTCTTGATAGAAGGAGGTTGAAAGGGTAGGACACGTACGTTAGGTGCGGTATAATCAATAGACCCAGACATGAATCCTGATGATGACGTCTAAAGAACAAGAAGATATAAAACTATACCAGGTCACTGAGCTGACATGACGTCAGGTCACCAGCACATGGGAAAAGAGAAGAGATGAAGAAATAGACTTAAAAAAATTTTTTTTAATCAAACAGCAAAGATTTTGTCTGCATTGGGGTTTAAAAGAGATAGCCCAGATGAAGAAGGAAATAGGGTAAATGTCTAAAACGGATATTATTCTTGCATTTTACAAGCAAGGAAAAAGCTCAGAGATTTATGCTAGCTAAGTAATGCCCAGGTTGCAGAGGATATGAAGAGAGAAAAAGCAAGCAGCAAGGGGACCGTGATGCTGGCTGCACTTCTGAAAGCAAGGAACCCAGCCTGTGCATTTCACATGGCTTTCCTCAACATCCCTCCGGAAAGCAAGGAAGAGGGAGGGGTAGAAACAATGCTGACTCAGTGAGGAAGCACAGAAAAGGACCTCAGACAAGTCAGGGAGGTACAAGCAGAGAAATCCTGCCTGGGCATGAAGGCTCCATATAGAAAGGGAAGAGCAAGGATCTAGATTTGGACACCCGGGAAGTTAGGATTTAATTAAGGACAGTCTGCCTGGATTCACAAAAGATGGCGTGTCTAATAAATATGATTTACTGAGGCAGGAACAAGAAGAATGCTGGGGCTAAATCGTGGGCATGAGGAAAACTTTTGATACAGTCCTGAAGGCTGAAGCTGTCTGGGAAACAAGCATGTGTTACTAAAGTGCGGCCTGGAAAGGGGAAAGGCTGGGATGGCCCTGGAAACAGGGTGGTCAACCAAAGAGGAGGAAAGTGGGTCTGCCAAGCCCTGGCTGACATCCTGACAGGTAAACTCTGGCCCTGGCTGTGCAGCTGCCCCACTAGGCTCTGGCCAGGCTCCCCTGAGGGTCGCAGGTCCCATCAATGGCACTCAGAAAGAGTACAGATTGATCGGCTGCAGAAGGAACCAGAGCCCAAATGCGGATGGTTTTAGACTACACAAAGCAGGCAGGGCGGCTGGAAACCCATTTGCAAGTGGACCTACCAGCAGGAGAGTTATAAAACCCCAAATGCATACAAGGGCCCGTGGTCTCTGCACCCCTCTGATGGCCAGGCGTTCCTCTGGTGGGCCTCTCTTGACCAGCTCTCAGGCAGAGGAGGGTAAAATGGAGGGTCCTTCTCACCAGGCTTGAAATCAAATCGCTTACCACATCATCGCGGTCCTCCCACTCCACCTCAGACAGGTCAACACTACTGTAGTTGGGTTTCCTCCGCTTTTTCCCTTCTTCGTACTGGCAGAAGAGGAAAAGAAGGAAAGCATATGACAAACGAAGAAAAGTTTTCCATGAGACCACCGGCCAGGGCAACCTTCATCATCTGAATTCCTGGTTCATGCCCGAGGACTGTGAATGGAGGGTACCAGAGAGAAGCAGAGGGGCCCTCCTGGGTTTTCAAGATCAGCAAAGCTGAACTGAGTCACTAGCAAACGTGTGAGCTTCCCAGGTGGCGCAGTGGTAAAGAATCTGCCTGCCAATGCAGGAGACGCAAGAGATGCAGGTTCGATCCCTGAGTCAGGAATATTCCCAGAGAAGGAAATGCCAACCCGCTCCAGTGTTCTTGCCTGGAAAATTCCATGGACAGAGGAGCCTGGCAGGCTACAGTCCATGGGCTTGCAGAGTTGGACACCACTGAGCCGATAGAGTGGGACTAAGTATACAAGCCAATTCTTTGTTTCACATGAATTTACCTGGTAGACTCCTTACCTCTAAACATGCCAGGTGCAAGCAAAGTTTCCCCTCTCCTTGGACATTCTGTGTGTGGAATGGCACCTTTCTCGTCTACTCTAAAGCTTTTATAGCATACACCTTCATGATACAGGATAGGGAATCTTACATAGTCTGTATTCTGATCTCCATATTTGGCCTCAGCATCCTGGTAACGTTTCTCAAACACATGGAACCTTCCACTTGCTATCACACTGGCCATAGCAGTGCTGAGATAAGCAGGGCTACTTAACCTGAAGAGCATGGAGACTGGGAATCACTGCCAGATTTAATGGCCATTAGCACATCTCTCTGGAAAAGCTGATGAGTGCATTAATATCACAGGAAGTTTTTTGAGTTTTTTTTCCCCCTTAAAGCACTGGTGTTATGGTTACCGGGCAAGCCTACTATTTTATCAGACAGTCCTGTGCCTGGATATTCCTGTGTCTTGGGACTTCAATGCTGTATTTATAATGTAGGAAAGTCTGCCCTCTGCTGCAGGCTCAGGATAAGCAACCCCTTTGCCAGTTCAAAAGATATGGCTGATGGCATATTGGAAAAAATACATATGCATGTATAGCTTTTATTTTCTTTTTTCCTTTTGTTTCTAAATTAGCCAGAATGGGATTTAATGGGCGGGATTCTAATACAGCATCACTCTAGGTGTTTTAAGACTACCATTCTGGACACTGCTCAGGTACTATGGAGACAGGTGCTGAAGGCACTTGGTGTGGAGGAGAAAATCACCGCTGGTGTGTGGGGCCAAAGAGGTCCACACTGGCCCCGCGGTGGAATCTAGGAGAGAGAGGCCAGGCAGGGCAGATCTCCCATCACTGCGGGGCCAGATGGGACTCAGCAGTTTTCCTGCTAAGTTGTTTTTGGGCTGCATTTCAGGAACGTGGAGCTGTCCTGGGGTGTCCAGCCGTACCACCCAGGAAGGCTGCCTCAACTCGAAGAGGGAGTGGGCTCTGACCATACTGGGCCATCGCCCTTCTACTCCCTTCTCTCAGGTTTTCAATTAACAGACAGTCACGGTCAGGTTTATGACATCAGCTCCACTCCAGATGAAGAGGAAGGGAAGCGGTTCCCTCAGAAGCCGCTGTAAACGATAGCAGATTCACAGTTGGATCCTGTTATGGAAAGTTCACTATGTTTGGCCCTCAAGAGAGCCGGGCTGTGGCTGAGCGGGTGGAACAGGAAAGAGGGCGGTAGGGTGGTCACCTCTTCTCAGGGTGAGGAGGTGGGGTGCGGGAGGGGCACACGATGCTACGAAGCCCTACAGTCAGACATTCTCGGGCCTCTCTTACCTGTACTGATGGGCCCCAGGTTCCATGCTGGTAAGAATAATTCCTGGGAGCCACTAGGCAGCCCAGAAGTTTCTGCAGCTCAGCTTCTGACCAATAAAGGTAAAACTTTAATGGTTTCTTGGGGAGTCTAATGCTAGGTATATACTGTCTTTTGGAGGAAGTTCTTCCATTGATCACTTCAAAATCCTCTTTTAATCACTTTGTCAACATACAGTTATTGGACACCTAGCAAGCACAAGGTCCTAAGAATATAAGTAAAGTTAATTAAATGGTGTTTCATTCTCTCCCAAGGACTTGTTTGTGGTTTATCACTCTTAATTCTGCCTACCTATAGTCAATTTACTCCCCATGGTGCCTACAGCAAGTTAAATAAGATCACATAGCCAGTAGTATATCACATACCCCCAGCCTCTGACCAAATTTTCACAGCTAAGCCTCATGTTATTTCAATTGCCACTAAAAAAATTTTAGAAAGTGAAAGTCCCTCAGTCATGTCTGACTCTTTGCAACCCCATGGACTATACATGTCCATGTATACAGTCCATGGAATACTCCAGGCCAGAGTACTGGAGTTGGTAGCCTTTCCCTTCTCCAGTGGATCTTCCCAACCTAGGGATCGAACCCAGGTCTCCTGCAATGCAGGTGGATTCTTTACCAGCTGAGACACGAAGACCACCAAGGTCCTTCATCCTCAGAGAGAGTGCATCCCTGTCTTTGTTAGGAGAGGTGAGCACAGTGGTTCTGCTGCTTACTGGGCATGTGACATGAAGTAAGGCACTCAGCTGCTCCAAGCTTCCTTCCTTCCTCGCTCAACTGCAAAATTATGAAAAACAGTGATACCTCCGTAGCCAAGGTAGGCTGAGACAGTTAACTAGGTACTGTATATAAGGTGGCAAGCACATTGCAAGTTCAGTATGGAATAAGCCTTTAATATGAATGTGGCTAGCGTTTAAGTCCTGAAAAAGTAATAACCTTGGTGAAGACACGAGCTCATGGCATACAAATGTCTAATATGTCATTTCCTTGACATGAAGGAGACCCACTTAATAATTTGTTGGGCCGCTGTTGTGCAGACATTAGGCAGGAAGATGTTTGTTGAAGATGATGGTGTCATATGGTCACCTTCATATGCCTCCTCTTCATGTAAGATACTTAATACTAAATACCAGGTTGAGACTTGAGACTCTCCTGGCAGGAAAGCTCATACCTGTGCTAAAGAACCCAAGTCCTTTTATATGATACCTGGTGAAAGTGGAACCCACAGAGATGGATCCCATGACTTTCGACCTTTCCTAGATATCTTCTTTCATTGTTTTAATAAAACCACTCAAGAAATTCAGTATACTGCACTATTAGTATTCAAGAAACTAGCAGAGACTAGAGAGTGAGGGGACGAAAGGTTTCCCAGTGTGCTGGCCTGAAAGTCATCACATTCCAGCAAGTCTCTAATTTTAACTGCATTGAAAGAAACAGACGGGACCAGGGATATACCCTATGGAATGCTCTTCTACAATGTCTGCTAAACCAGTGAAGTAGGTGTGAAACAGTCAATACTTTCTACTTGAGTCTTTATTAATGGGTGAGTCTCTTAAAATACAAACAGAAATCCATACAGTGGTGTCGCAGAGTGACTACTTTGAGTAAAAAAAGAAAAAGTCAACAGGCTGTTGCATAGATAAAACAGGTCAAGGACAATGAGTAAACTTCGGAATGATGACCCTAAATCCACTTTATCTTTTCTCTTGGTAAAAGAATGCTGGATTCCCTGGTGGTCCAGTGGTTAAGAATCCAGCTTGCAATGCTGGAAACACCAGTTCGATTCGTGGTCCAGGAGGATCCCATATGCTGCGAGGCAACCAAGCCTGTACACCACAATTACTGAGCTCATGCGCTAGAGCCCAAGAGTCACAGAGACTGAGCCCAACAACTACTGAAGCCCATGCACCTCGAGCTCACGCTCAGCAACGAGAGAAGCCACCACAATGAGAAGCCCATACACTGCAACCAGAGAACAGCCCCTAACTGCCACAGCTAGAGAGTCCGCACAACAAAGGCCCGGTGGAGCCAAAAACGTAAATACATAAATACTTCTAAAAGGTAAAAAAAAAAGAAAAAAAGAAAAAACTTATTACTCAGCTAGAGAATAGACCTCCATTAGGAAGATACCTGGGCTGTGGACCACCACGACTCATCCCCCGCATATTTCAGGGAAATCTCTTTGGTTTTTCCTACAGGGAGTCCTCATGGACCTCACACTCAGTAAATGCAGTTCTAGCGATGGCAAGACCATCCTGGCTCGGAGGGAAGCCAATGAATGACCTGAGTATGTGAAGGAGACCCACAACTCTCCAGGACATGGTGAGTAGCTCAGGATCAGGGACATAACTCATACCAACCCAAGTGAGACTCAATCTGGATGCTTTCTTGGATTTATCTGGAAGAAGTGGCTCTTTGTCTACTACATCACTAAGGCAGGAGGGGAACTTGAGCTCCTCATAGCCAACTCTGCCACTGCTTGGAGAGAGCCTTCCGAGAAGGAAGCCAGTGCAGGGAAGGCAGAGAAAAGACACGAAGAGAGTCCTGAAGGCACGGTGTGCATGCCTGGATCAAGCTTCACCTGCAACCTTTATCCTCTTGGGTGTTTCATGTACCAACACATTCTCTCTGCATTACCCTCCTTCTCTTTTTAAAGATTTTTTTTAAAGCTATCTTAGGTTTCAAGCATAAGTAGTCATCAGTTTCAACCTGTATATATTTAGTGTCTTTAGTTTTTTTTAATGAACCATTTTTTTAAAGTACATTTTAAATGAAGTGTTCACAAACTCTGGTACTTTAATGACTATTTAGAAACTTGTGATTTGTAAAACATCTCACTGCTAATCAAGACAGTCTACTGTGTTTGAGTATTGCTGATCCTCTGTACCTGCTTTTCCAGAGAGGACATATGTGTGGCCATGGAGTCTGAGGGGAACTGATAAAGCACTAAACCCTCAAACCTCTGACTCCCAGGTCCGATCTCCCCTCTCCCATGGGATCTGGCCTGGGATGCATCCCAGGTCTCCCAGCCGCACTCCTTCTTCCCCTTCGTGAGGATCTCGTTACTGGGGCTGAGGCATCGGATATGGCATTTGTTAGTGTATCTATAAAC
Source organism: Neotragus pygmaeus (assembly GCA_006410875.1). NCBI lineage: Eukaryota > Metazoa > Chordata > Mammalia > Artiodactyla > Bovidae > Neotragus > Neotragus pygmaeus. The sequence continues at coordinate 381,890 of SJYV01027390.1, forward strand.
TGTAACTTCCTTTGAAAATGTGATTAACGAATTGCAAACGGTTTCCAAAGGTTTATAAACAGATACTTTGAGAGCCACGGGTAGGTTTGTAGTTTTTGGTGCCTGTTTTATGAAAAAAATATGTGGGGGAGAATTTAATAAGGAAAGATATTCTGTGCTATGAAATACTTTGAGGTGGGGTTTCAAATAAAGGCCAGATGTGGTGAACACACCAAGCCAGCCTGTGCCCTAGAAGGACAGGGGAAGAGGGACACCCATCTGAGGAGGCAGCCGGAGTCAGCGGGGGTCTGCCGCAAGTGCCAGAATCTTCCTGGCAGCGTTGAACCATCTGGATGTGAGTGCCCCTTTGTGTTACCTGCAGACAGATTGCGGAAGCAGAAAGGGATTGGCTAAGGTGAGGGCCATGTTCGTGTGGGTTTGAATGAAACAAGAATGCCTTTGCTTTTCTGTGTTCTTTTGGGATAGACTAAAGGAAGTCAGTTACACACATCCATGCAGCCTTTGTGAAACAAATATTATGTGTGCTAATAATTGATAAACAGTTCGTGCTGCTCCATGCTGCCAACAGGAAGGAAGGAGATGGGGTTGAGAGGCCCATAACTGAGAGGAAGAGGCCTTGCCCAAAGCCTGCGCCATCTGGAGAAGGAGTGTGGCTAGGGCCTGGGAGCCAGCCTTGTCTGGGAAAATGTTTCTCTCCGAAGGCAGTCACGGTCCTCAGCCGGTGGATACCTTCACCACCTCCTCTGAGGCCCTGGGTTTCCTCTTGTCTTAAGAGGCTAAGTGGCCGTTTGAGAAGGAGAGGCGACACGTCTTTCTCTCCTCCATGCACAAGAGAGGATGACCTAGTGTCCAATGGGCACTTCATTCTTTCACTCCTTCCTTCATTCATTCATTTGTCCATTCACATATCCAAAACTACTGTTCAGTTATGTTCAGTTCAGTCACTCAGTCATGTCCGACTCTTTGCGACCTCATGAACCGCAGCATGCCAGGCCTTCCTGTCCGTCATCGACTGCCGGAGTCCACACAAACCCATGTCCATTGAGTCGGTGATGCCATTCAACCATCTCATCCTCTGTCGTCCCCTTCTCCTCCCGCCCTCAATCTTTCCCAGTATCAGGGTCTTTTCAAAATACTGTTGGACACTGATTATTCATCAGGCCTCGAGGCAGGCCCAGATGAGCCTTAGGAAAGCACTCAGTCAGAAGCTGTCTGTGAAGGATCAACCTCTGCCCTCCAATTGCAGGTGGCAATTCACCAGGCCAGTTAGGAGAACAGGGAAGAGTCAGGGCCCCAGAGGGAGACTGGTTTGAACCAGGTCTGCACCTACAGGCTGTGTGCCCAGGGCTGGCCTGCATTTCTCCCAGCACACCATGCTCCTTTGCAGGATGGAGGTAAGATCATTCAACACACGGGGCTGCCATGAGGAACAAATGGGCATAGATACAGTTGAGCACGGCAAACATCCTGACAAGCAGAGCTGGGACAACATGCCACTAGGTCAGCAGTGGGAAATGCTCATGAGACAGGGGAGCCCACCTCATCACGCCTGTCCCTAGAGACGACCTTCACGGGGTAAAATGGTTCTTCACAGTTTAGTGAAAGTCGCTCAGTTGTGTCCAGCTCTTTGCAACCCCATGGACTGTATAGAATTCTCCAGTCCAGAATACTGGAGTGGGTAGCCTTTCTCTTTTACAGGGAATCTTCCCAACCCAGCGATCAAACCCAGGTCTCTCTCATTGCAGGTGGATTCTTTACCATCTGAGCCACGAGGGAAGCCCCTTTACAGTATGGCTGTTTACCAATTTTTACAGTCCTTTAAAGAGGCAGTTGAACCTGGCTTCGGGGCCCATTCTTCCTGAGGTCAAAAGGAAGGGTCTCACACAAGGACGTGGTCCCAAGGGCAGGTGGCCGGGGGCCCTGTGACAGAGTAATGGTCTCTCCCCCTAGAATTTGCAAACCAAGGTTTCTTACTGTCAGAGCAGGTCCTGCCCCAGAGGAGGTGTCCCCAGGGAAAGGGAATCCCAGGGTCTATATCAGTCCCTGCTGTACCGGCTACAGTCTAAACAGAGCATTTTTTTAAGCTCCCCCAACCCCCACCCCCTGCTGACCCGC